>JAULKR010235633.1:0-14106 GCA_032356305.1 Prasiola linearis | reverse complement strand
GCGCGCCTGAGCACGCTGCTCGGTTTCTTTTCGGGCGTCGCCGTGTTCGTCGCCTGCCTCGGCATCTTCGGGCTTGCCGCACTGTCCGCCCAGCAGCGCCGCAAAGAGATCGGCGTTCGCAAGGTGCTCGGCGCGAGCGTTCAGAACCTGACGACGATGCTCGCGGGGGACTTTGTCAAACTCGTCGCGCTGGCCTTCGTGATCGCGGTGCCTCTGGCGTACGTCGCGATGAGCCGTTGGCTGGAAGGCTTCGCTTACGCCGTGGGGCTGGGTCCCGGCGTGTTCGCGCTGGCGGGCGCGAGTGTGCTGCTCATCGCGCTGCTGACCGTCAGCACGCAAGCCTTCCGCGCCGCCACCGCCGACCCCGTCCGCGCGCTCCGCGCCGACTGACCCGACCTCGAGGGCGACACTCGCCCTCGAGGACGCGACAGACTTCTCTATCTGTGCCATGTTTTTCCCCTCTCTCCGTCTCGCCCTTCGTCGCCTCGTCCGCCGCCCCGGTACGACCGCCGTCCATGTGGGCGGGCTCGCCGTCGGGCTCGCGTGCTGCTTCCTCGCGCTGCTCTATGTGGCGGACGAGCAGAGCTACGATCGCTTTCACGAGGACGCCGAGCGGATTGTCACCGTCCAGCAGGAGATGCACTTCGGAGACCAGACCATGCGGCTCCACGTCGCCGGTGAGAAAACCGTCGAGGCTCTGCGCACCGGCACGCCGGGCGTCGTGGCGGTAGCAACTACAATGGCGGAGACGGGCCTGGTGCGGCGGCCCGACCAGCCTGAGGGCCTCCCAGTCGAGAATCTCCGCTTCGCCGACGCCTCGTTCTTTGACGTGTTCACGTTCCCACTCGAGGCCGGCAACCCTAAAAAGGTGCTCTCTGCGCCCAACCAGGCGGTCTTGACCGAGGACCTGGCTCAGACGCTGTTCGGGACCGCGAGCGTCGTTGGAGAGCAGGTGTCCGTTGAGCGGACCGGGTTCGGCCTGACGGATCCCGACCCCATCGAGCTAACGATCACAGGTGTCGCCGAGACGCCGCCGGTCGCTTCGACGCTCCCGTTCGAGATGTTGATCTCGGGCACCACGCCGCTCGCCACCTTCGACGGCCCAGCGCCTGCGCTCGGAGGCGGCAACCCGACCTACGTGCGCCTCTCGTCGCTGGCCGATACCGTCGGTGCGCACGCCGCCATCGAGGCCGCGCTCGCATCCGGCGAGGCCGAGGACTTTGGGCCTGAGACGACGGTCCACCTGCCGCTGCTAGTGGACCAGCACTTCGATGGCTATTCCCAGGGAATGGCGGGTAAGCCGATGTACTTGCTACTGTTCTCGGCAGTGGCGGCGCTGATCCTGCTGCTGGCATGCATCAACTACGCGAATCTGGCGACGGCGCTCGCCACCCAGCGCGCCACCGAAGTCGGCGTGCGGAAGGCACTCGGGGCAGGGCAGTCGCAACTCAGTGTCCAGTTTCTGGCTGAGGCACTGTTGCTCGCCGTCGCCGCGGGTGTGGTGGCGCTCATGCTGACGGCGCTCGTGCTTCCGTCCTTCAACGGCTTTTTTGGCAAGGGCGTCTCGCTGGCCGCCGTGCCACTGCCAATGGCTCTAGGAATGGCGGGCGTCATCGCGCTGGCAGGCTTGCTCGCGGGGACGTACCCCGCGCTCGTGCTGGCGCGCTTCCAGCCTGTTCGCGCGCTCTCCGGGCTTGGGTCGTCGGGTCGTAGCGGGACGTTCGTCCGGCGCGGGCTGGTGGTGTTCCAGTTTGCCGTGACGTGCATCTTGCTGGGTGGGACACTTCTCATTGCTGAGCAGCTCTCATCGGTTCGCTCGCGCGACCTCGGCTTCCAGGGCGACCAAGTGGTTGTGCTGGGCCTCCAGGGCGAGGGGCTCGGCAGCCAGCGCGCCGTCCTCGAACAGGCTATGGAGGGAGTTCCGGGTGTCGTCCGCGCCAGCGTCGCCTCAACCACTCCTGGCGGCCCACGGATGTCGATAACGGGCTCGGCTGGGGCCGAGGAGTCGGAGGATGACTTTCCTCTTGAATACGTCCAGGCCGACGCCGATTTTCAAGCAGCGCTAGGCCTTCGCATGGCTGCCGGAGCGTGGTACGCCGATGACGACGTTGACGTGGTGATCTACAACGAGGCTGCCGCCCGCAAGATGGGGCTGATGACAACCGACCCGTCAGAGGCCGTTGGCCAGGCTGTGGGCGAAAGAGAGGTGGTCGGCGTCGTCCGCGACTTCCACTTTGCGGGTCTGCGCGCGGAGATCAAACCGACGATGTTCGTGCCCGTGGACACATTCATGAACACGACTCGGCTCGCCGTCCAAATCGACGCTGAGCAGGCGGGCTCGGCGCTCAGTGCGATGCGGCGGGCATGGGAGCGGACGGTCCCCGAGTACCCCTTCGAGCCAGAGTTTGTGAACGACCAGTTCGCCGAGCAACTCCGTGAGGATCGTGAGCTCGGCCAGCTTTTCGGCGTTTTTGCGGGGATTGCTGTTGTTCTCGCCTGCATGGGCGTCTTTGGGTTGGCTGCGCATGAGGCCGAGCGGCGGACGAAGGAGATCGGCATTCGCAAGGTGCTCGGGGCGACGGTGGCCGGGCTGGTGGCTCGGCTCTCGGGTGAGTTTGTCCGGTTGGTCGTGATCGCGCTGGTGATAGCGGTCCCCATCACCGTGCTTCTGGCGCGGCGCTGGCTCGAGGACTTCGCGTACCCAGCACCGCTGGCGGCCGGGCCGTTCGTGCTCGTGGCCGTCGGTGTGCTGGTCCTCGCACTGCTGGCCGCTGGCGTCCACGCCGTCCGCGCCGCCACCGCCGACCCGATCCGCGCCCTCCGCTCCGACTGACCCGACCTCGAGGCCGCAGACCGACGAACCCAGGGCGAACCATGAACCCGGCCTCGACCTCGAGGCCAAGCGACTGTGCGGTGCCGCCCGCCAGGTGTGCGCGTGCGCACAGCGAGACGCGCCCGTGGTGTTCTCAGTGCACGTTTTGGGGATGGCACGGCGCTTGGCGGTCGGCGCATGAGTCTCTTGAATCAAAGACGTGTCTCTAGCCTCTGCTCCGATGCTCGCCAACATTATCCGTGTCGCCTTTCGCTCCCTTCTTCGGAACCGAGGCTTCGCGATTCTGAACGTGGTCGGACTCTCGTTCGGCGTAGCGTGCGTGATCCTGATCGCGCTCTACATCCAGGACGAACGCGCCTTTGACGCATTCAACGAGCGCGGAGACCAGGTCGTCCGCATCGACATCGACACCATCACGAATGGGGTGACAGAGGAGTCCGGTCGGACGCCGGGCATCCTTGCGCCATCGCTCGCGTCCTCGATGCCCGAGGTGAAGACAGCCATTCGGCTTGGAAACGCGGATCCAGTGCTTCGCGCCAACGGCGAGCCTTTCGAGGCCGAGGAACTGCTTCTCGCCGATCCAGAGGTGTTCGACGTGTTCACGCTCCCCTTTCTCTCCGGCGATCCCTCGACGGCGCTCGTGGAGCCCGGCAGCATCGTTTTGAGCGAGACCCTAGCCGCGAAGCTCTTCGGCGACGGTCCCGCGCTGGGCCAGACGCTCGGCTGGAAGGAGAGGCCACTCACCGTGACGGGCGTGATGGAGGACCTGCCGCGCCAGTCCCACCTCGAGTTCGACGGCTTGGTCTCTCTCTCGAGCGCCGAAGACCCGGGCTGGTTCTACGGCAACTGGTTCGCGGTCGCCTTTGCCACGTACGCGGTCTTGAGTGACGGGACGGATGCCGAAACCTTCGAGGCGCGCTTGCCAAGCTTCGTGGACGCCGTCGCCGGCGACGCCATGGCGGACGAAGGCGTGTCGCTCGCGCTCCACGCGACGCCTCTGCCAGACCTGTATCTCACCTCGACTCGAGGCATGGGCACCTTTGGCAGCGCGACCACTCTCAGCATCCTGGCCCTTGTGGCGCTCTTTGTCTTGCTGATCGCGGCCGTCAACTTTACCAACCTCGCGACCGCCCGGTCGATGGATCGGGCTCGGGAGGTGGGGGTGCGCAAGACCCTCGGTGCAGACCGTAGAGGATTGGCGGCCCAGTTCCTCGCGGAAGCCCTCGTTCTGAGCGCCGTAGCGACCGTTCTCGCGGTGGTTGTCGCGCAACTCGCCCTCCCGGCATTCCGGGAGATCTCCGGCAAGCCACTTGCGCTCCTCGACCTGGGTGTCGGGTGGGGAGGCGTTCTCGGCTTGGTCGTCGTCACGGGCTTGCTCGCCGGATCCTACCCCGCGTTCGTGCTCAGCGGCTTCAACCCGGCGCAAGTCCTCAAGGGTCGGTTCTCTGCCGGGACTCAGGGACAGGCCCTTCGCCAGGGACTTGTGGTGGTTCAGTTTGGCATCTCCGTGGCTTTGATTGCCGCCACGGTGATCGTCTTCTCGCAGCTGCGTCACATGCAGTCGCAAGACCTGGGCATGGACCTCGGCGGCGAGACGTCGCAGCTGGTCGTCGTGCCGTTCATGGGAGACTCGACCGTCGTCGAGCAACTCTCGCAGATGCGCTCCCGCCTTCGTGACATCCCTGGTGTCGACGGGGCTGCGACCTCTCTCTCCGCTCCCACCTACGGTGTCTACTCCGGCGGAGGCACTATCGAGACGCCAAGCGGCAGCCCCAGCGAGGAGATCAGTGCCACTATGGTTCTGGCCGATACCTCCTACATCAGCGTCTACGGCCACACGATGATCGCCGGTCGCAGACCGAAGGGATTGCCAGCAGGAGTGCCGCCGGAGAGTCCGCGCGAGTATGTGCTGAGCGAGTCCGCCGTTCGGGAGGTGGGGTACACCTCGCCGGATGAGATCCTAGGCAAGCCCGCGGCCTTCTGGGGAATCGACGGCACGGTCGTCGGAGTGATCGCGGACCTTCACGTCGAAGGGCTCCAGAGCGAAGTCGAGCCGCTGGCCATGATGGCGGATAACGAGGGCGACCTCATCCCGCCCAACGTGTTCACGCTCCGCGTGCGGACGGCCAACATGCCGTCGACGCTGTCTCAGGTGGAGGCGTTGTGGGCCGATGCTGTTCCGGCACGTCCGTTCTCGTACTCGTTCCTCGACGAGGACTTCGCGGAGCAGTACGTCGCGGAGCAGCGGTTCGGACAGCTGTTCGGCTTGTTCTCGGGCCTGGCCATCGCCATCGCCTGCCTCGGCCTCTTCGGGCTGGCAGCCCACTCGGCGGCCTCGAGGACGAAAGAGATTGGCGTCCGCCGCGTGCTCGGCGCCACCATTGCACAGGTCGTCGTGCTGCTCACTCGAAACGTGGTCGTCCTGGTCGCGGTGGGCGTTGCGACCGCGGTCCCGGTCGTGATGGTCGGGATGTCGCGTTGGCTTGACACCTTCGCGTACCGCATCGAGGTCGGCTGGATGCCCCTCGTGCTCGCGGGCGGGCTCGTGCTGCTCATCGCCGTGGCGACGGTCGGAGGCCATGCCCTCCGTGCGGCCGCCGCCGACCCCGTTCGCGCCCTCCGCTCTGACTGATCCGCCCTCGAGGGCGCCGCCCCTCTATTCCATGCTGAAGAACTACATCGTCGTCGCCCTGCGAGCGCTGCGTCGCCAGCCGGGCTTCGCGGCCGTCAACATCGTTGGGCTCGCACTCGCGCTCGCGCTGTGCGTCCTGATCTACCAGTACGTCCTCGACGAGGCCGGCTTCGATGCCTTCCACGCGAACGGCGACCGGATCGTGCGCGTGGTCGCGGAGACCTACACCGACGGTGGGGAGACCGAGAACGCGTCGGCCCTCACGCCGATGGTCATGGGGCCCACGTTCGCCGCCGAGATGCCTGACGTCGAGGCGTCGGTGCGCTTCCGCCAGTCGCGCATCCTGACGCGCCGCGGCCTCGAGGACGACGGTGAGGCGCAAGATCGGACCGTGCTGTTCGCGGACCCGAGCCTGTTCGACGTGTTCTCGTTCGACCTCGAGGCCGGCGACGCCGAGACCGCACTGTCGCGGCCCGACGGCGTGGTGCTGAGCGCCGAGACGGCCGCCGAGTTGTTCGGAGAGAGCAACGCGATGGGCGAGACCCTCGAGATCCGGACGCGTGAGGGCTACCAGGCGGTCACCGTCGCGGGCGTCACGGCGCCTGTGCCTGCCAACTCGAGCATTTCGTTCGACATCCTGGCTCCGCTCACGTCCGCGTCCGTGTACCAACCGTCGGTCGTCGACCTCGAGGACGACTGGAACAAGTCGAGCCTGTTCACCTACGCCCTGCTGCGTCCCGGCGCCGACCTCGAGGCCGCGAGTCGCGCCGCCACCTCGGTCCGCGCGACGCGCATGGGAGACGGCAACCAGGCCTCGAGCTCGGGCGTCCGGTTTCAGCCACTCGCGGAGGTCCACCGGGATGTCCGCGTCGAGAACGGCATGACGCCGCCGAGCAACCCGCGCTACAGCCTGGTGCTGGCTGGGATCGCGATCGCGGTGCTGCTGATCGCGTGTATCAACTTCGTGACTCTCGCGCTGAGCCGGACGGTGCGTCGAGGACGCGAAGTGGGCGTTCGGAAGGCTATCGGGGCCGACCGGGGGCAGATCGCGCGGCAGTTCATGGCCGAGGCCAGCCTGCTCTGCGCGACCGCGTTTGCGGTCGGGTTGGGCGTGGCGCATCTCTCGCTCCCGATGTTCAACGAGATGGTCGGGAAGTCGCTCGAGATCGTGTACGACATCCCCTCGCTCGCAGCCTTCGCGGTCCTGTTCGTGGCGGCAACGCTGGGCGCGGGCGGATACCCGGCCCTGCTCCTCGCGCGCCTCTCGCCGGTGATGGCGCTCCGAGCGCGCCGCACGGTCAACACATCGGGGCGGCTGTCTCAGACGCTGGTCGTGGCGCAGTTTGCGCTCACCATCGTGTTTGTCGTCGGCGCAATTGGGATGGCGCGGCAGATGAGCTACATCCAGACCAAGAGCTTGGGCTACAACCACGAACAGCTGGTCTCCATCCACACGGGCGGTCTCGATGGCGCGCTCGTGCTGGAGCGCCTTCGCAACCAGCTCGACTCGAGGGCGGACGTGCGAGGCCTGACGGGCGTCGACATGATGTTCACCAGCGGCCAGAGCGTGTTCGGCTGGTCGCATGAGGAGCGCACGATCCGTGCGCAGGCGTACACGGTGGATCCGCAGTTCCTCGACGTGCTCGAAATCGAGGTCGCCGACGGACGCGGCTTCGAGGCTGGACGCCTCGCCGACCAGGACGACGCGGTCGTGATCAACCAGGCGCTCGCGCGTGAGTATGGCTGGACCGACCCGATCGGGCAGACGCTCGACGGGCTCAACCCCGACGAGCCGAGGACGGTGATTGGCGTCGTGGAGGACTTTCACTTCCGGTCGCTCCACGAGCCCATCGAGCCGGTCATGATGCGCGTCCGGTCGGCGTGGCCAATGGACTACGTGCTCGTGCGCTTGGCGCCAGGCGACATCCCGACCAGCCTGGACGCGGTCAAAACCGCCTGGGCCTCGGCGGCTCCTGACATTCCGTTCGATTACACCTTTGTCGATGATGCGCTGGGCCGTCAGTACCGCGCTGAGCAGCGGTGGAGCCAGGTGGTGAACGCCTCGGCAGGCCTCGCCATCCTGATCGCATGCTTCGGGCTGATCGGGCTGGTCGCGTTCACCGTCGAGCAGCGGCGCAAGGAGGTCGGCATTCGGAAGTCCATCGGGGCCACCGACGTGCAACTGACCGTTTTGCTGTCGCGCGACTTCCTGCGGCTGGTCCTGGTCGGGTTTGTGATCGCGGCACCCATCGCGGCCGTGGCAATGCAACGCTGGCTCGAGGCCTTCGAATACCGCGTCGACATCGGCGCCACTCCGTTCGTGATCGCCGGCGCGCTCCTCCTCGGCATCGTGGCGCTCACCGTCGGTGCCCAGGCCGCACGCGCCGCCACCGCCGATCCCGTCCGCGCCCTCCGCTCCGACTGACCCGTCCTCGAGGTCGGGCAGCGAGGAGTCCAGAAGCGGCAAGGGACACGCGCCCTCGAGGGCGAAGCGCCGTCGCGTGCAACGGTGCGTCTCTCTCGCCGTCTCGAGGACGACGGTCGGCCTCGAGGCCGAGTTCGGTCAGCCGCGGACAGAGGGCGCCCTCGAGGCCGAATCCGTCGGCGACTGTGCGGTGCCGCTCGCCAGGTGTGCGCGACCGCACAGCAGGACCTGCCTCTAAGGGCTCTGGCGCCAGTATTCGGGGATGGCATAACCCTTGGTCTCCGGCCCGTGTGCCTTCCAACCAGGCTGTCCTCAACCCTCGACCTGATGCTCTCGAACATCTTCCGCATCGCGTTTCGCAGCCTGCGGCACAACCGGGGCTTCGCACTTCTCAATGTCGGCGGCCTCGCGCTCGGCATGGCGTGCGTCATCCTGATCGCGCTCTTCGCACGCGACGAGACGCAGTTCGACGCCTTCCACGCCAACGCAGACCGCATCGTACGGGTCGACGTGGACTTTGTCACCGGCCAGGAAGTGGAGCTCATGACTCGTACGCCGGGGCTTTTGGCGCCCGCGCTCGCCGCGTCCGTGCCCGAGGTAGAGACGGCGATACGGTTGCTGCCTGGTGAGCCCATCTTTCAGGTCGGGGAGGATGCGTTCGAGCCCGGCCAGATCTACTACACCGACCCTGAGGCTCTGGACGTGTTCACGTTCCCTCTGGTCGCCGGTAACCGAGCGACGGCCCTCGACGAGCCCGGCCAGATCGTCCTCGACGAGACGCTCGCCCGTACGCTGTTTGGCCAAACCGATGTCGTGGGCGAAACGCTGGCCTCCGGCGATGAGACCTGGACGGTCACCGGCGTCATGGAAGACGTGCCGGCGCAATCCCACCTCCAGTTTCGAGCCCTCGCTTCGCTCTCCACTCTGGAAGATCCAGGATGGTTCTACACCAACTGGGGCTCGGTCAACTTTCTCACCTACGCGCTGCTGCGCGAGGATGCGACCCTCGACGCGTTCCGTGCCACTCTTCCGGCGCTGATTCAGGCCGAGGCCGGAGAGGAAATGGCCCAGTCTGAACGAGACCTCGTCCTGAGCGCCAAGCCCCTGGCGGACCTCTACCTTGGCTCCGACCGAGACGCCGGCGACGTACAAGGGAGCCTCCAGGTCCTATCGGTTCTCGGCGCCATCGCACTGTTCGTCTTGCTGATCGCGGGCGTCAACTTTACCAACCTCGCGACGGCCCGGTCGATGGACCGGGCGCGGGAGGTCGGTGTGCGCAAGACGCTCGGCGCGGCGCGCTCGTCCCTCGCGGTCCAATTCTTGACCGAAGCCGTCGTGCTATGCGTGATCGCATTTGTGCTCGGGCTCGGGATCGCGATGATGGCGATCCCCGGCTTCGAGAGCCTCACCGGCAAGGCCCTCGCCCTCTCTGACCTCGGTGTGTGGATGGTCGGGCTCGCTGGCCTCGCCATCGTCGTTGGAGTTCTGGCAGGGGCATACCCGGCGCTCGTGCTGAGCGGGTTCCGCCCCGCGGAGGTGCTCAAGGGCCGGTTCTCGACCAGCGCCAGAGGCTCCGCGCTGCGTCGCACGCTCGTCGCGGTGCAGTTCACGGTCTCGATTGCCCTCATCGCCGCCACCGTCGTCGTGTTCCGCCAGATCGACCACATGCAATCGCGCGATCTCGGTCTCGACCTCGGCGGAGAAGACAGCCAACTCCTCGTCCTGCCTTTCGGAGGCGGCGATGCCCTAAAGCCCTTCGGAGACGATGCCGCGAGTTCTCTCGCTGAGGTTAAGCGTCAGCTCCTCGTCGTCCCGGGCGTCTCAGGCGTCACGTCATCTATCTCAGCCCCCACCGGAGGGCAGCCGGGAGCAGGTGGTACGCTCGAACAAGCCTCTGGCGAGACGAGCGAGTTCAGCGTGACGATGTATCTAGCGGACTCCAGCTTCGTGGACGTGTACGGTCTGGACCTCCTCGCCGGATTGGGCCCCGGTGCTGCGATGCTCTCCGACTCCTCCGCGGCCTACATCCTCAACGAGACCGCCGTCCGCGATGCGGGCTTCGCCACTCCAGGAGCCGCTCTCGGTGCACGCGCCAACTTCTGGGGCTACGACGGCGAGGTGGTAGGCGTCGTGCGTGACTTCCACGTCCAGGGACTCCAGTCGGCCGTTGAGCCTCTGGCGCTGTTGGCGACGCCGATGTTCCAGAACGTGCTCACGCTCCGCGTCCAGACCGCGGACATGCCCGAGACTCTCTCGGCTCTTGGAACCCTCTGGGCCGACCTCGTGCCTTCGCGTCCGTTCTCCTACACATTCCTGGATGAGGACTTCGGTGCGCAGTATGCCGCTGAGCAGCGCTTCAGTCGTGTGCTTGGCGTGCTTGCGGCCCTCGCCATCGTCATCGCGTGCATGGGGCTCTTCGGGCTTGCAGCCTACGAGGTCTCCCTGCGCTCCAAGGAGATCGGCGTGCGGCGGGTTCTGGGCGCGACGGTTGGGCAGATCGTGGTGTTGCTGAGCCAAAACGTCGTGGTCCTCGTTGCGGTCGGCGCGGTGGTCTCCATTCCACTCGTGATGCTCGGCATGTCGCGCTGGCTTGACGGCTTCGCGTACCGCATCGAGGTCGGCTGGATGCCTTTGGCGCTGGCGGGGAGCCTCGTGCTGCTGATCGCCCTTCTGACCGTCGGCGGTCACGCCCTCCGTGCGGCCACCGCCGACCCCGTCCGCGCGCTTCGCTCCGACTGACCCCTCCTCGAGGGCGCTGCCCCGCTGCTCCATGCTGAAGAACTACGTAACCGTCGCGCTACGGACGCTGCGCAAGCAGGCACTGTACAGCACGATCAATCTCCTCGGCCTTGCCCTGGGGCTGGCGTGTGCCCTCATCGTCTACGCTCTAGTCTCTCACGAACTCCGCTTCGACGCGCACCACGAGAGCGCGTCGCAGACGTATCGCGTCGGCGCGCTGTGGCCAGAGTGGAGCGACGACGGGCCGTCCTATCAGCCGCAGACTCCGACAGCCCTCGTTCCTCATCTCCGCAACAGTGTCCCGGGCGTCGAGCGTGTCGCTGAGGTAGTGGTGGGATACGGCGACCGCTCCATCTATGTCGATGGCCGGTTCCTAACACAGGACGGGATGGCCTTCGTCGGGCCGGACTTCTTCGGCGTGTTCGACTACGCCCTCAGCGAGGGCCGTACGGAGCGGCTGTCGGAGCCCAACACCGTCGTGCTTACAGAGACGACGGCGCAGCGCTACTTCGGAGACCGGGAGGCGGTGGGGGAGATGATCCGCTACAGCGAGACCCGCGTCCTCGAGGTCGTAGGAGTCGTCGCGGACCCGCCAGCCGCGACACATCTCCCGTTTACCTTCTTCGCGTCCTTCGCGACCACGGAGCCCACCTACGACGAGTGGGGGTTTTCCGACGGTCACTCGGCCTACATCGTCCTCGAGGACGGCGCGTCCGCATCGGCTGTCGAGAGTCGGCTGAATGATATCCGGCAGGCTCATCAGACGGAGGAGCAGCAGGGCGAGCAAGCGTTCTTGCTCCAGCGGCTGACAGAGATCCACACGGAGCCTCGGTACGGGGCCTATCCCGGCGGCACGGTCGTCGCGCCGACGGCGCTGTGGGGACTCGGCGTGGTCGGGTTACTGATTCTGCTTTCTGCCGTCGTCAACTATATCAATCTGGCTACCGCTCAAGGTGTCGCTCGAGCGCGCGAGATCGGCATCCGCAAAGCGCTCGGGGGCACGCGAGGCCAGATCGGAGCTCAGCTACTTGGCGAGACCACGCTGCTCACGACCGGCGCCGTTGTCGTTGGGTGGATAGCCGCTGCGGGCCTGCTGCCATTCATTGGCGATGTGCTAGGGATGGGTGTCGGGCGCGAGGCGCTACTTCGCCCTAGCGCGATTGGAGCCACGGTTGGCTTGGCCGCTGTGGTGAGCGTGCTGGCCGGATTCTATCCAGCGGCCTCCCTGTCGCGGATGCGCCCGGCGGTGACCTTGCGCGGTCTCATCGGTACCGGCGCCGGCGCGACGGGCTTTCGTCGAGGGCTCATCGCCTTCCAGTTCGTTGCAACGCTTGCTCTGACTTTGGGTGCGCTCGTCGTCTTCCAGCAGACCCGCTACATCCAAGACAAGGACCTCGGGTTCGAGCCCGACGGGCGCGTGATGGTGCGTGTCCAAGACAGCCAGGACGGAAGAACGCAGTTCCGAGAGGCACTCCGCCAGATCCCGGCGGTCCAGACCGTCACGTATGCCATGGGCGCGCCAACGAAGGACGGGCGCCTCAACCAGAGCTACACCTGGGATGGGGTTGACGCGAGCGATGCTAGGTCGCTGCGGACGATCCCAATAGACGCGCACTACGTCGAGGCCTTCGGCCTGGAGGTGATCGCAGGGAGGGGCTTGCAACCCGACGACGAGAGCTTGCCTCACAGCCGCGTCGTAGTGGTGAACCGCTCGATGACGGAGCTACTGGGCTTCGAAACGCCCTCAGCAGCGGTCGGCGTGATAATCAGAGGTGAGGGCGACGAAGAGGCTCTCGGCGACCTCGAGGTCGTCGGCGTCGTGGAGGACTTCCATCACGGGTCACTGCACACGGGGATCGACCCGTCGGTGCTGTTGTTCTGGCCGCGCTGGACGCACTGGGCTGGGGTCGCGTTTGCGCCTGACCGCACGGCTGAAGGGTTGGTCGCCGTCGAGGCCGCATTCGAGGACGCGTTTCCGAATACGCACTTCCGCTATGACTTCCTCGACGGCTACTTGGCGGCCCTCTATGAGAGCGAGCGCCAAGTGGCGAGAGCGTTCCGCGCGCTCACCGTCCTTTCCATCTTGATCGCGTGTCTCGGCCTGTTCGGGCTCGCGGCCTTGGCCACCGCGCAGCGCCAGCGCGAGGTCGGGATCCGCAAGGTGTTGGGCGCCAGCGCGGCCTCGATCGTGGTTTTGCTGTCCCGAGAGGTGGTTCAGTTGGTCGCGCTCGCGTTCGTGGTGGCGGCTCCGCTCGCGTACGTACTGATGCAGCGCTGGCTCGACGGCTACGCCTACCGCATCGATATCGGCGTCGGCCTATTTGCAGTCGCCGGAACGGCAGTGCTCTTGGTCGCGCTGCTCACAGTCAGCTCGCAGGCCATCCGCGCGGCCACGACCGACCCGATTCGCGCGCTTCGCTCCGACTGATCCGCCCTCGAGGGCGACCTCTCTGATATGCTCAAGACCTATCTGCTGCTCGGCTTTCGCAACCTGAAGAAGAACAAGGTGGCGTCGCTGATCAACCTCGTGGGGTTGTCCGCCGCGGTGGCATGCGCGATCACGATGTTCCTGCTGCTGGACGTCATCAACACCAACGATGACTTCCATGCCAACGGCGACCGGCTCTTTCTGGTCGGGCACGTCGAGGCGGACGAGCAGTTGCGCTGGGGCACGGCCCCGGTGCCCCTCGGGCCCGCCCTCGAGGCCGACCTCCCGCAGGTTGAGCGCGCCGTGCGCGTCGCTCGCCACCCGGCACGCGTTCGGGCCGACGGCGACGCGTTCTACGAGGCGGTCGTCTTTGCAGACGAAGGGTTCTTCGAGACGCTGACGTTCCCTCTGCTCCAGGGGCAGGGCACGGCCTTGGCCGATCCCAACGCGGTGATCCTCAGTTCGGAGATGGCCACCAAGTACTTCGGGAGCCGCGACCCGATGGGACAGTCGCTCTCGGTTGCCTTCGAAGGCTCCCCCGGAGGGTCGAGCGCAGATCGGACGATGACGGTGGCGGGCGTCGCGGCGCCGTTCCCCCGCAGTGCCAGCTTCCGGTTCGACCTGTTGGTCGGGTACGAGATGCAGCGCACCGCCGGGCTGGCAGACCTCGAGGACTGGGGCTCGTTCACGGAGGCCACCTTCTTGAAACTCCGCCAGCCGGAAGACGCGCCCTTTGTCGCGGCTGAGATGAAGCGCTACGTATCGGTTCAGAACGCCGCCGACGAGAACATTCAGGCGCAGTCGTTCTTCCTCGACAGCGTCCAGAACCCGGAGTGGTTGACGGCCTGGACCATCGAGGACCGGGCCATGCAGGAGCCGCTGCTGTGGGAGTCGGTGATGTTTGGCCTGATCGCCGTGTTGATGCTGCTGGTCGCGTGCTTCAACTACATCACGATCTCGCTGGGGACCGCCGTCCACCGGCTCAAGGAGATCGGCATCCGCAAGACGGTCGGGGCCGAGCGCAAGCAGCTCATCTCGCAGTTCTTGAC
>JAULKR010235522.1:0-14115 GCA_032356305.1 Prasiola linearis | reverse complement strand
ACACACACACACACACACACACACACACACACACACACACACACACACACACACACACACACACACACACACCCCATTTGCCAAGAGTACAAGGTGATGCGAGTGTGCAAATGCTAGTCAGACAGCATGTCTTACATATATATTGCAATTAGGTGAAGTCTCCTCCACCATTCAAGAGTCAAAGCAAGCATTGATAACAATGCAGCTGCTGCGAGTGAGCATCTTGTCGACTCGAGATGACACAGTCGAAGCAGCTACCTCGTCACTAGTCACCATCGAGGCACTGGCAGCACACTCTAGCCGCGAACCATGAACTGCTGGTGATTGTCACACGAACATCAGGTCCTTTGCCTATGCGGAATGGAGTCTTTGGAAGAATCTTGGTTTTCTCAACATCACATATTTGAAGTTGCAGAAGTACGTCAATGCAATGAATCAAGGTAAGGAGAGCAATACTTCAAGTCTTAGTCTCATTCCACACATTTCACGCTTTGGTCCCAATCGTGAAAGCGACTTTGGCCCTGAAACAACAGAGAACGGGGATACCTGTCACAGAGGACAGTGTGTACGAGCCCAAGGAGCGACAAGGCATGGCATCACCTCTATATGATACGTGGTCATGCAGCCACGGAGCATGCCGACGGAGAGGCTCTGCAGGGAGGTGCATGCCTGCAGAAACCAGACTCCGGAGCCATCGACAGATCACAAGAACGACAAACACAAATCAGAAGGCATGTCGCAGCTCTACAAAGAAGTATCGTGCATCGTTCGAAGGGACACCCATGTCACAGCATTGGCTTCGTGAAAGGCACAGTATTGAAGTACACTTCCTTTGTCTGTCAATGCATGGTACACGGCTGCGTTTGACTTCCTTTGTCTGTCAACGCATGCTGCATCGTATGTGCCGGTGGACGGACTGCGGCGAAAGTGCAGCCTGTGAGGGCCTCCTGATATATAGCACTACATGCAGCAGGGAGCCGACATCAGGAAAACTCTAGCTACGCATGTGGGTCACGTGCATCACGGAGTGCCCCTTGAGTGGAACTCTCTATGGCACTTCACACGACAGTTGTCGCAGCAAGTGGTATCAATCGGTGGTGCACGTTTTTCTCCGTTTGTTTCAATGTGCACTGAATGTCCCTACACATCGTCGTGTCGTAGTCCTACGAATCCCCCAGCCTGTTTTTCAAGCAGGCATCTTGTGCCATTGAATCGTTGCCGGCCCACAAGCTCTTCAAGGAGCTCGAATGCCTTTCAGATCGAGCGGAACTGTCATCTGCTGTACGAAACTGAGAGGAGCTCGGAGACTTCTGCAGTGTGCGTGACGATGAAGTAGGCATACATGGGCTCAACGGACGACATCACCACCTTGCCTGGCAACGGAAGGCGCCCCTCTGCTGTCATGCAGTAGAACAGCTACTATGGTTGCAGCTTCTTTGCTTGCAGGCAGTGAGTGCTTGCAGGCAGTGAGTGCTTGCAGGCAGTGAGTGCTTGCAGGCAGTGACATAGACGTCGAGATTGCGGCTTTAGCTTGGCCGCACACATCAATCTGATATGTCGACAGCTGGCAATAACGCCAAGACTGACCTGACGGATTCGTCGGTGTTGTAAATGGTAATGGCATACTCCGTGCACTGACAGCATAGTGCTTCATTCACTGAATTACGTGGCAGATGACCTGCCGGACAGAGCAGCTGAGCAAGAGTGGCTTTCAGACAATATGAAAGCTGAATTTAAATACTGCTCGACTTGACTTTTTAGCTTAAGAGTACTTGATCACTGGATACCACGCAACTTTCCTTGAGAATTATTCACTACCTGCCTACGCATAGAGGGACATAAACATTGTTGCGGCCCGAGCTGTAGCACAACTTTGTAAAGAGGCTTTGCATTGCATGCAACACCTGCAACGCCGTCAGAGAGTGAATGTCGACCGACGGCAAGTCAATGCTGAGGCTGATGAGGCGAGGCGCCGCTGACAGGAGGCCAAGGACCGAGGTGACGAGGGCAGCCCCCCCGGGCGGCTGCTGCATGAAACAATCGCAGATCCCAGGAAGGAGCGGCCTTCGTGGTGCCTAGGTATGGCAAGAGCCCTCGATGAGTGTGGAGACTTTCAATTGAAGCTTGACCGCGTGAACTGCTTGGCTATGTGCAGCGATAGCAACAGCAACCATCACCTTTGTACACATACATTATGGCTGAACAGGGATGCCACTCTGGCACGCTCTACGAAATCAAACACAGATTTTAGAGAGGTTTCCCACGGTGATGACATGTGCCTCACTCAGTGCAGACACTCAGCAGTGAGCCAAATATACGAGTGACTAAGTTGACATTAACCTTCAATTTACTTTGCGGGCGTCTGAAGCTGCAGCACCTTTTGTGCTACGAGTTGGACACTCCCAAGCTGTGGCAATCGTTTTTGCAGCCACGGAACCACGTTTCCCGACACTCCCGTGCCCCACTTAGTTGTATCAAATCGCACTGCAAAGAATGTAGATCAACTTACTTCTCAGCGGCTACGTCTGTGCCCGTCATTGGCACTGTCTGCTGTCACAGTCTTCACACTGGCAATAAGCTGTAGCGCTTGCAAATGCTCTGCGAGATTGGCAAGCGCACGAACAGATGAAACACGAGTCGTATAGTCTCAAAACGGTGCGTCCAGTTGAGGAAAGAGACCTTGAAGACTCTGAAGAAGTCACCTTCAGAGATCGTGGAGTGATCCACGAGGCGAGCAAAACGACTGCAGACTAATGGAAGCACGTTCACCCTGCACCACTTATGAATCTGCATGGAAGTGCAATTTAAGATAGTGGAATTGTGCAGCTGTGAAGTACTTGTTGCAACTCAAGATTCGCGACAACGCATCGCATGCATTTGCAGCACTTGCGAGACGCTGCAGCTTGTGGTGCCTTTCGCAAGGATGTGCAGAGTCACGCTTCCAAGTAGATGATTTGATGAAATACCTTTGTTGCATGGGCAGTAATGCAAAGATGCGCAGGACCACGTCGTCACAAAGCGCATCAAATTTCGTGCGGGATTTTGGGCCCTTGAGACGCCTAGGCATTGGGCCACCGCGCTTCCGGCCCAGACGCGTGCCATGAGCGACTGGCATTGAAATTTTCAAGTGTTTTGGGGGCAGGTATTCGCTTCAGGAGCTCAGAATGGTATGCTATGCTATGCTGGCTTAGTGCTATTCACCGCCGGTTCCAGCTTCGCCGCTGCATGCAAGCGTTCACACGAAAGTACTGCCCTCCTATAGCTTCGGAATGTGTTAGATCCATGGCAAGGGATCCATGAGTAGCGCCTGATACTAGGATAGGGCAAGCAGACTTTAGAGATTTGTTTCTACGGCATCATCCGTGTAATGACCGCGCTTGCCGCATAGTCTGCAAAATACGCCGATGTAGATTGCTGGAAAAAAGCTGTGCCCAACGGAAAACAAAGGACGTTTAATCTCCTAGCCTAGTACGGGGACGTACAGTCGTCTGCCTCTGAGTCACCAGCTGAGGGGCCCGCTGACCAAGTAAATGCAGTAACGCGCGTATTATTATTATACGGATTTCATCGCCAACAGTAGCCAGGCTGAAACTTGATGATATGTTGAACGGTAGTTGAACGCCCGGAACGAACCTACGATCATTGGCCCATCCGAGTGCTCACTTCGTCAGACAGTCTTGCAACAGCAAACAAACCACCCAACGAACCAGACACAGATGACAGATACTTCACGCGGACCAGAATGTGAGAAGAGCAGTCTACATTTCCTCAACTTTCTATTGGAGGTAATTGTCACATGGAATGCGACGCAGTAGCGCCAGTGCGCAATTAAGTGGTTGGCAGGTTGTTAGGATGCATTGTCGCATGCGTATCAAAACTGAAGTATGCTTTCACACTTGAGAGTACGTGTAAAAGAGATCGAAAGACTTCAGGACATAATCTGTGGTCATTGCTAATCTGTTGGCATCTCGTCGTTACCCTTTTACCCAAAGTGTAAAGCTACTGTATGTTGATATCCCAATCTTTGACAGTTGGTTCCTCGGCCGTTTAGCGGATGTGCTCTTCTGTTTCAGCAAAATAGCAAAGTAAAAATTTGCAAATGCAAGTCATGATGGATAGTCAGGCGTGGGTGCCCACAGCGTAATGGCAGCTGATGCAAGGCAAGACATGGCAGCGAAGCGTCGGTTGTCTGAGTGCGCCACAAACCTGCTACGCGCCTTACTTGCTGTGTTAGTAACAGGGGACATATGATTTCTGTTTGCATGCATAATGAAAAGTGTTCAGCATGGGTAGCACAAGTGAGTTGATGTTGGGCAATGCTTGCTGGGCAATGCAGCGTACCGACGGTGCAAGGTCTCGGCTGTTCATGTGCAATATTTACTCCTTAGCTCAGATCGATAGATCGAGCCTTAGATCAGCGTCTGCCAACGACGCACTTCATTTCACTATTTTTTCACATGTCCATTACCTCTCCCTTCCACCTCGCCTCTTGCTAGCTCCGCAATGTTGAGCGTTCATGCTTCAGTGATTCGGCAGATCGGCAGCCCTGCCATTTTAATGGCTATATTCGATGAAGATCACAGAAAGATTGGTACAGCAGGTGGCGTACAGCCACATGTCGGTCACGTTGCTGTTGCAGAAGGCAGTCCTTCTTTGGGGGCTCTATTTCCACTCGGGAGGCCTCAGCCGCCCGCCCCTGGTCTGCATTGGTAGAGGAGACCCCACCGGAGAATAACACCACCCAGGCAATGCTGAATCTCCGTAGCAAGCTCGATTGCGTGCAGCATGTCTTGCCTGACAGCCTTCATTTAAGCCGTTAAGTACGAATTATATTCATTCGCTGCCGAGCTAGTTTGTGCTGACATCACGTACAGAGCCAGATATCGAGTCAGTCAGGGCGCAGGAAATCAGTGGCAATGGGGGACGACCAAAGCTTACACACTCTTCCCCTGCTGAGGTGTTCAGAGGTGACTTTTGCTCCTGCCCCCCCCCCCTTTCCCTCATACAGACACCCATAGGTAGTTGTGCAGATTATGAGTAATGTCCTGCACAGTCTCATAGAAGACTGTGGCAGCCGACAGTTACCCTGGTGCTGATATCTTGCATGAGAGGGTGCATGAGAGGGCGTCATGCGCTGGTCGCCATCATCAGTCGGTGCACAGTGACAGCCCTTGACATGCCAAATCTGCCACTTGTTCAGATGAAGAAGCTGTGAAGAAGATGAAACGTGCGGCGCAGCTGGCAGACTTCGATATGCTGGGCAGTTCACCCCCCGCATCAGCGCAACCTCGTGTACCTGCTGCTTCGGTGCGCTCGTTCTGCACACTGTTGTTGAGTGTTGCCATCATTCGATTTGCTGCTCACCACCTGCAAACCATCAGCTCTTTGACCTCATATCCGTGCGCATTTTCCTCTCTCATGGGTGCGACACTAGCACGTGTCTCGTGTTTATTAATGCTGGGCATCTAATCTTCTGTGTGTCAGTCTGTTGTTCTGTCTATCTGACAGATATCGCGTGAAATTGTTAATGACGTGGCAAGTATATGATGGGAAGGCTTGACATCATCAGCAGGCGGTCATGCCTTGGTCTGTAGTCTCGCAACGTCAAGAAGGACAGCCGGGAGAAAGCAGCAGGGCCACGTGAACAGCCTCGGCAGTTAGCCGGAAATGTGCCAGCTGGCATGTCGTCACCTTCAGCAGTCCGTCAGGTGACTGTGTGCCATCAGCTGGTTCGCATACCGTGTGGTGTGCGTCCAGCTGAGGTTGAACACTAGCACTGTTGCTGTAAAGCTGAGGAAGGCTCGCATGCTCAGGATGCCGATACCACGAGAGTACGGCCCTTTCACAAATCTAGCAAGCTAAGAGAGGTAGACTGGCAATGAGCCCACGTTGCTCTCCAGCACTGTCCGTGTTGTGGCCTTGACTGTACCTCTTGTCGGCAGACTGCTCTATCAATTGAGCTGTTCTATCAAATCGTATGGAGTTCTTAGTCGACAGCATCGACAACTGGACAGCGAATACGACGAATCGATTCGTCACTGCTGTGATTGTACCATCCAGAATCTCTGTTTTCTCTGTTTCTCTCTCGATGATGAGTCATGTATTCATTGTCGTACACCCACCACGTTGTCAGTCAGTGGTAGTCAGTGGTTTGTCAGTCAGTGGCTGTCACGCATTTGATCATACCGGCTGGCACGACTCCCAGCGTCCGTATCTCGGAGGGAAGAAGCTGTCGCTTTTTGCAGCCCATGTTGGGTTGGGTTCAACATGCCCTCTAGGATCATGGCCGCCAGGTCGGCTCGTGCATCTGCTCATCTTCTGCACAGGGCCTTCGATCAACGCTCCTGTCCAAGCCATATCTGCGAGGGTGTTCGAGCGACTCAAGCTGAGAGCACGTCTCTATCTCACCATGCACCCTGCTAATTTTTCTGTGAAGCAGAAAAATAAACCTGCATAGCTCGCGATCTCTGATCGATTGGCCTACTGATCGAAGTAATCGAGCGGCTCCTGTTGGTCGAAAGAGCTCTGCACATGCTGTGTCACAGGCTCGCGAGGCAGGGAGTGTCCGAGGTGCTCCCCCCAGTGGTACAGCAGCTTTGGCACGGGGGGGTCCTGCTGCAGGCCCCAAGACTCCCCCAAGGTCTCGTCCCACCATGGGCCGACCCGCATCCGTCGCTGGGTCGCCCCTCGGAGCGCACCGCCGCATTGCCGGCGGCAGCGCCGCCGCGAGGGGCGGTATCAGCAAGGCAGCTGGCACAAAGGCGAAAGTCCACACCGCCAAAGGAGGCCGCAAAGCAGCTGCCAGTCGAGCATCTGCAGTTGCTGTCGTCCTGTCAGGTGAGCAGCTCCCTCCTTGGCATCGACACGTGTCATCCCTTGGAGTGCGTTATGGCGACCTAACCCGAGCGTCGATATCTACGGCTATCATCATGTAGTGGAGCTATACCATATGACTGCCGAGAATCCCTGTATGTGACAACCGTGGCTTTTCATTGTCCGACCCGTTCGACTTGCCTATATGGCTCTAAGTACTGAAGCAGGCAACTCCAAGAGCGCTACGATTGCACATCACATGATTGGAGCTGTTTGTTCGTCATCCCTTGAAGTGATGGCTTGCTGGCAGTTCTCCTCGCCTGCGATCATTGGTGGCTGCCGACCTCAGGCGGGCTGCAAGGAAGATGAGAGGCTCCTGAAGGTCGTGGCACCAAACCACGTCCCTCCCCTCGGCATCTCTCACTCAGCATCTCACTGAGGCCTCACTGGTGCACAATCTGTTGCTGCTGCGTCATGGCTGCAGGTAATACGGGGAAACAGAGGGCAAAGGCAGCTTGGACCGCTGCGGTGGCGAAGATGCTGCCGCCCCCTGGCAGCAGGAAGAGTGATGCCATGGTGAACGGCCAGGAAGAGGAGGTACAACAGGCCAGGGGCCACAGTCAGCAGCAGCAGCAGCAGTCTTCACGTCTGTTGTCTGGGTTATCTATCGGGAGTCTGCGGAAGACCTCCTCAGCCACTCCCACCTCGAAGGCCGGCACCCAAGCCGCACACCGTCAGCCGCCCTCGTCAAGTGCACGCCCCGGTCCAGCACCACGGCCCTCTACCGCCGCAGCCAGCGCATCCCTCAGCCGATCCGGGCCCCCAGCGAGGCTGCCCCCCTCGGCAGCTGGCCGTGGGAGGGGCAGGGCAGTCGGCCGGCAGCTGCCAGCTGGCAGGGGTAGGAACCCCGGCGAGCAGGCTGCTGCGAGGCGTGTTCAAGGAGCCGGTAGCTTTTACCCAGGTGATTGGCACCGGCGACAGAGTTGGTTGAGCACGACCACAATCTCGAGGCCCAGTGGCATCGTTGCTGCTGGTTGCCCTTGGCCTGATGAGAGCGCACCCGCAGCTCAGGGCTCCCAGAAGCTGCGGTGGTCCCTCTCAGGGGCTCGAGTCAGGGAGTCCGGTGTATCTTGCGTGTGAGGGCATCTTGCAGCAGGTGGTCGTCCGATGATGCCATCATGACACTCCCCGCCCCTCTCTCTCTCAGCTCAAGGGTGCACTTGTCGTCGCTCCTCTTCGCCCACAGGCTCTTGCTGCTGCTTGTGGGAATCCTGGTCCTAACTTTGAAGGAACCGAGAGCGAGGCAAAAGCCCAGAGTCTTCTGGACACTGATAAGAAAATGGTGAAACAAAAACAATTTCTATAAACTAGGTGTTCATGAGAAAGCGATCATTGCTTCACTGTCACTTGTCCCGGTCAGTTCACCCTGACCTTGACTGCGACACTGCATGGACTGGCCACAGCGCTCGACCCAAGAATTCTCCAGCTGGCAATTAGCATTGATGCAGAGGCACCAGTCGACGCACCTGTCACTGTCCGCATACTCGACAGGTCGTTCGGTAGATGCGATGGTCCCTTTGATACCTCGATCGATCGTGCGAGCCTTTCAATGAAGCCCCCGATCGAAAATGCTCCACCAAGGATGGATGTCTGTTGGGATGAGGTACCCTGCCAGTGCGCCCACCCCTCTGTATGGACTGCTAGCCCTGTTGCTCGTGCTGCCGATGGTTGCCACATGGAGGGGCGCACAGGCAGCTCTGGCGGGGCCAGGCAGCAGGCTAGGGGTCCCTCAGCCACGTCACAAGCCGCCCGCAAGGCATTCGATGACTACGGGGACGACTCCTTCGCCGATGACCTCATCGACGATGGTGCGGCAGTCAACGGAAGTGTCACGTGATCGAGTCAGACTGGTCTGACACGAGGATGCTTGCTCGAGTGTGGGGGGCAGCTGGGCCACCCTTGAAGGGAGAAGCTGTTAGTCATGACACCCCGCCCTCCCGGCACATGATGAGAATGACTCTCCCCATCACACCATGGCAAAGTCAGGGTATAGTGATGAATGTGATGTCACCACCAAAGTCCACTCTCTCTCTGCTCTACCCCCCCCCCCCCCCCCCCCCCCCCTCCTCTTTCCCCTCCTCCTCTCTCTCCCTGTACATTTGCCTGAGAGCAAGCCGTGCATCCGCCTTGAAAGCTCCGCAAGTGCATGACTACCTTGATCAAATTGCCAAATGTGCAGTCTCTCAACTGTTTCTCAAGCAGAAACAGAGGGGACGATGTGTTTCTGAGGCGCCAGGAGCTGAAGGAGAAACGAGCAGTTATGCACTTGTGGAGCTGATAGGCTGCAGACGTCACAGACACCTCGTCAAGGGTATTTGCTCGAAGGGCACACTGTTATAGAGAACAGCAGCAGAACAACCAATGCTTCACAGTTAGTGTGTCATTCAAAAGTGCAATCAGCTGTTCAGCTGCTGAGGCCAATGCCAATTTTCAGCTGCTGCTGGAGAGTGAATGAAAGAGCAAGAATTTCCGGGGGGGGGAGGACCTGACCAATGCAAGGCAGGATTTGTTGAGAGGCCTGATTTCCCATGCCTAAGCTCGTGGTCGTGTATGCAGATGTGGGCAGTGAATTGGATGACGCTGAAGAAGGCGACTGGCGTGCCGAATTGCGAGCCATCACCGGCTACGATCCTTCCAAGTAAAGACCTCCTTACCTCCTTTATATGTGCTGTGGTCTACAACAGATCCTAAAAGAGCTAAGAGAACCAGGACAGCTTCCAAGTAAATACAAGAACGCCTTCCAAGTAGATACCTCCTTACCTCCTCCATGTGTGCGTGGTCTACTATGGCTCCTAGAATAGCTAGAGAAACAAGTTCACCCTGCAGACCCGTATAAAGTCCGGAGAAGCTTTGAGAAGCAAGCAAGCATACAAGTCTGCTGAAGATAAGCTTGTCGGTAATTGCTTACCGTTGCCTTTGCGAGGGCTGCTCAGCCATGAGATGAAGAGAAGAGAAGTGGAGGTGCTCCATCAATATCCAGTGAAGTTTTACACATCGAATTTGATTTACTGAGCGATCTGGCTGCAGCATCTCTTTCAGATAGCAAGCCTGTTTGCTCATGCGCCTCATCTCAGTGAGCGCTCCGCCTGACACTTGAGATCAAAGGACTCGAGGTGCAGCTCACAGCCCTCGGTGACCCTCGTGGCTATCTTTGAGCGCCTGTCTAGAGGCAGCTTGCTTCAATAGTCGACATGCGCCACGTGAACCATGAGCTTCATTGTGAACAGCCAATGGCGCGTCTTTACCGACCAAAGGGTGATCCATAAATAATGGAAGGGTGTCGGGAGGTCAAAGAAGTCGACGGTGATGAGAGGGGAGATGACTCGTGTCAAAGCAACATGATGAAGAAGTTGAAGCTGTTGAAGTCACCGGTGATGAGATGAGAGATGACTCAAGGTAGCGCCACGTGAGACGATAAGTCGCAGTTGACCAACGGTCGCCTTTGGTGCCCTGTCTTTCGCCCTGTCACCACTGCAGTCATGACTGGTCAGCCTGTGTGCGCCGAAGGTTCGCGGGAGAGCGACCTGATGACCGAAACATGGAGGTGCGAAAATGGGGCGATATGCAATCGGAGGAAAGACGCAGCGCCCGAGAGGGAGCCCGGGAAGATGCCCTAGCCGAAAGGGAGGAGCTTGCTCGAGTGGTGCGACTGGTCCTTTGCCAGCAACTCCCGGTCAGCTGTCAGTTGTCACGATTGGCAGATCGACACTCCTCTGTCCTTTCTCTGTCTCAGCTACCGAGCACCGTGGCAACCAGCTCGGTGACCAAGCCAGTGCCACCGTGTACGTGCCACATCGTGTGTGCTTCGTCACTTGAGTTCTTGTTGTGCTTGTGGGCTACAGGCAGCCAAAAAGGCCAGGCTGGCGGCACTTCGCAAGTAAGTCGGATTAGAGTAATTGTTTACCTTTGTTTTAAACCTCTCCTTGAGTTGAACACAGCGATTTGGCTAAATGAACCCTTACATTATGCATGATAGGTATCTGTTGTCGTCCTGTGACGAGTCGGTCGGCTGGTTGAGAATTAATTGTTTTGATTAAGCCGAATATCAAAAGATGCTCGACGTTTGTTTTACGAGCCTGAAGCTTATGGGCATTACTAAACTCGGATGGTGATGATTCAAGTCCGAGATGAGATTTTAGCGTAGAGTTTGCACCATGCCTTTGGTTATCAAATTTTTGGACTTAGACTGTCTGAGAAGCACGTGACTTGTACTCGCTAAGCTGTCTTGAGTAGCTCGAATAAGCTCGATTAGGCTGTCTTGAGTGTTAGGTAGCGAAAGTGCCAGACCTAATCAACACGCGAGGGGAAACAAAGTGTCTGCTATTATCACCATCGACATGACACCATAGTGGCACCGGTGCACGCAGTCATACAGGCCATTCCTGTGAAGATGCATGTGCTTGTATTTGTACTCAAGTGGTATACTAGTGTACTTCATGTATAGCTGCGCAGCATGCATGCATATGTGCAAATTTTCTGGCTAATGGGAAATATGCCAATGGGTGAGCGAGTTGGTAATATTACTGGCTTCACAGCCGACGATATATATCTGATACTTTTAAACGTTCTCAAGGTTTTCGCCAACTTTAGCCGCTTGCGCTTATATCCCTGCCGAGACTAAGCACATAACTTACGTCTGATGTATCATATGAGTGCTGATTTCCCAGTTGTCCACAAGCCTTGCACATGTCAGACACACGGGAAAAATGGTTTTGAGTGAATGTTTTCCAGCACAAGCTCGACTAGAGATATGGCATCGATATATCTCAGAAAACGGCTCACCGTTGATGGCTCAGTACACTAGTAATGTACTCATGTGTCAAATCCTACCACCTAAAGTTACGATTACAATTACACTTACGATAATTTTGGAAGATGCAAATTTCGGGACATGAGCTAAGAGAGAGAGAGGGAAATTGTTACCCACGTTTGGGCTCAAGGAAAAACTCAAGGGCCAGTCTAGGGTCGGTCAACACTAAAATGGGTGACCGCCAAAAAGAAAAGTACAAAAAGGTATAATTACCCATACACAGCTAAGCAATGGCTATCAACGTGCCTGAATATAAATTTAGCCATCAAATATCATGTCGTAGGAAAGTGATACCTAGGAAAGACCAATCAACAAATAATTGAAATTGGCTTACAGATACATGTCTACCTTGTTTTCCTACAATATTCTAAAATAAATGACAAAACAACACACTTCCTCTTAAGAAGCTTGAAAGCGGAGAACGCCGCGTGTGCTCCTGGTTGCATGAAATTGTTGTAAGTTGGTCGCCCTAACTTGTTTACAATCATCAAACTTGCCGAGATTAGTGAACAATATTGCGCCTCGCCTCGGAGTGATCCAGCTGTCATGTCGTCAACAAAGGGTGACAGCTGGATCACTCCGAGGCAAGGTGCAATACTGTTCACGACCAAGCGACCAACTCAAGACACATCTGCTGCGATGGTAAGAACTGCGATATAAATTGCCACTGAAGACAGATGCAAACGTCTTGCATTGGGGTGAGCAAAATTCGTCATAGCAGACAGCGATCGTGAGCCGTAAAGTACGGGTACCATTAGAGCCGTTTGAGCTCAGGGCCTTTGCCGCTGTGCTTTCAGCAAAAGAATAAATGTTCCTCCAGGTCAATTGTTGGACGACGCCTTTGTCAGCTCGCTGTGATTCTTGCTGCTCATCAAAGGTACAGCGTCTCCTTCGCTCCTGTATGTGATAGCTGCCGTATATGAGGAGCATCCACAGACTATCACGCTCACCTAATTTTGTTGGCTTCCACAAATCGTCTATCCCATTTTTCTAATTTACGCTGAGGTGTCACCCTCTGCACTGCCCATTCAGGTGTTCAGTCATGGGCTTCAGAAGCCTTTCGCAGCCACAAAATGCTGGGGTTTGAGAGGCAGGTCCAATGCAAAGTTTGATTCCCGAGTAAGCAAAGTCGCGAGCCTTTCCACCCAAGACGAAATTACTAACATGGAGATCAGTAATTGGCATGATACATGATTCACAGGGCTCTATGGGCACCTTGAGGCAGCGCTGCAGGGGGTCGCATAGGTACTCCGTGATTTTGTCCACGCGGATGCAGCCCATGGTGCGCACCGCCAGGGAACGAATCAGCGGGTTGTGGTCCTGGCTGTCCTGTGGCTCATAGGATCAAGAGCTTCATCATTTGTTTATGAATTCATATAGGTAATGATAATATCTATAGGAACGTCAGGTGTCATGGGTTGCGCCCTCGGCCTACGCGCGGGAATGCCTGTGCAGCCCTCAGCACTCCCTGCCAGCTGGACATCGAACTGCCACATAGCCGGACTGCTGATGGAAAAGACGTGACGTCCAGCTGTCACAAGCTTGTCGGGTGGTCATGCTCTGATACGCAGTGAATGGTGGATCAAGTTCTAAACCCTCAACCCTCATCTTGCATTGTTGGCTAGCTGCCGTTTGAGCATTGTGCCAGGGAATGCTAGTGCTACAAGCTTAAATGCACATGGCTGACCTATCTTCATGCACATCTTGTAGATCCATCGCATCGTTTGAGCTTTTGCCACGATGAGGATGGTTCGGATGTACAATCGACTAAAATCGGTTTCATGCACATTGGCTGATTTGGTGTCGAGCATTCACGAAACAGACTGATGATGTATGAGATACATGTCATTGTACACACACACACACGAATATTTCACCTACATAAACACATAGCTACATAGCCTAACAAATCCCAACATACGTAACCAAACTTTTTTTTATCCAGCATCTCCGCCGGTGAGTGAAACCGCTTGCTTTGTAGACAAGAGCACCTTCACGAATGTGTTCACGCCCATGATGGCCAGATCCGGCTGCGTCTTGGCGTAGTTGATGAGGTACAGGTACACCAGCTTCTTCAGCTCCAGGTCCTCCGTCTGCATGCAGTTGACGACGTCCGGGAAGAGCATGGACACGTCTTTGCCTACCGTCATCGCCGCGATGACTTTCTTGACGGCGCCTTTGCGCTGCTTACGGTCCAGAGTCCGGAGCTCCTGCTTGAGCTCATGAATCTCACCTGCAGCAAATGGGCCAAAAAGGAATTGGATATTCTGAATAAAGATGAATCACCAAGAATGCTGCAAGGAAGCTCCTTTGCTTGCTTGTGGATGGCCTCTGACTACAAATATCTATCATTTGTCATCAAGCTCTAAGTTTTGTGCTTTGTGATGTTCGCACTTCTAAAGTGCAATAACCTTCCAGCAACATAGGGAGGG
>JAULKR010235413.1:0-11157 GCA_032356305.1 Prasiola linearis | reverse complement strand
CCGCCCACTACGAGGGGCACTGGAAAGAGCCTCTGGCGCCCGCCCAGACCCTACTAATGGGCCTCGCTGCGCTCCAGCCGGGCGAGCGCGTGCTTGATGTCGCCTGCGGGACCGGCCTCGTTACGCTGGAAGCGGCCCGCGCCGTCGGTCCAGACGGGAGCGTGGTCGGGACCGATCTGTCAGACGAGATGGTGGCCGCCACACTTGCGATGGCCGAGCGCGAGAACCAGCCCACGATCACGGCCGAGAGGATGGACGCTGAATCCCTCGCGTTCCCCGATGACTCCTTCGATGTCGTCCTGTGCGCGCTCGGCCTGATGTACGTCCCGGATCCGGCGCAAGCCCTGCGCGAGATGCACCGCGTGACGAAGCCCGGCGGGCGCTGCGTCGTCGCCGTCTGGGGCCAGCGCAGTCAGTGCGGCTGGGCCGAGTTGTTTCCCATCGTCGACCGTCGCGTCAGCTCGGACGTGTGCCCGATGTTCTTCCAACTCGGCGCCAGAGGCGCGCTCGGCTTCGCCTTCGAGACCGCCGGGTTCTCGGAGGTCAGCAGCCAGCGCATCTCGACTACGTTCCGACACGCATCGGAAGACGAGGCCTGCGGCGCAGGCTTTCTCGGTGGCCCCGTCGCGATGGCCTACGCCCGCTTCGATGAGCCCACGCGTGCCGAAGCCCATCAGGAGTACCTCGACTCCATCTCTGCCTACCGAGACGGCTCCGGCTTCGCGATCCCGGGCGAGTTCGTCGTCGCGCAGGGCCGAAAGCCGTCGCCAGAGGCCTCTGGCGAGAGCGCGTAGCGCCGAATCCGTTCTGGGCATTGACAGGCTTCCTTTCGCGCAGAAGCGTGATTACAGTCCCCTGGAGCCCAATATTGTCTTTCCCGCGAACGCGGGAGTCCAGAGTAATGAGCGATGACGGTAGCCTTTGGCGTCAGAACCGGAGGGAGGGAACTAGTCCCATCCAGAGAGCGCGTCCGGCGCATCCGTGGTCGCCGTGTGAGGCGTTTCCGGTACTCTGGATCCCCGCGCTCGCGAGGATGACGCTGTGGGAGAAAGGGAGTTCGTTTGCGAAAGACCACCCCCTGTCAGCTTTAGGGCAGGAGGAAGGGAGGGGTCGTAGACCCAGACAGGCATCGCGACCGTGATGATCTCGGTCCCGCCAAAGGCCTCTGGCGAGAGATCTCTCCAGCGCCAGAGGCTAGTTGGGAGTCGTGTTCTCCCCCGTCACCTCGAAGTGCAGCATCATGCCCGCGTGGAGGTGCTCCGCGATGTGGCAGTGCGCCATCCACTGGCCCGGGTTCGTCATGTCCACGAGGATGTCCATTGTGGTCCCGACCGGCACGATGGCCGTGTCCTTCCACACGAGATTGGGGTTCTCCTGGCCGTCCATCGAGACCACGAGGAAGCGCTGGCCGTGGACGTGGAACGGGTGGTTCATCGGGTGGAAGCTCTCCGGGTTGTTGAATAGCCGGATCTTGACCACGTCGCCGGTCTCAAAACTCCAGTGGATGTCCATGTTCTCGCGGCCGGTCTCCGTGTCGCGAAGGACCCACGTCACCTGCTCGGCGGTCGAGAGCCAGTTCATCATCGGCATCGTGTCGTTCCACTCAATCGGCGGCTTGTAGAGCGTGTCGGCCTCCATCATGCGGATCGTCGAGAGCGGAAGCCCCTGGTGGCGCAGCGTGAGTTCGAGCGAGTGATCCGGCGCGCGGTCAAAATGCTCGCGGAAGTTCGCGATGTCCGACGCCACGTCGCGGTTCTCGCGCAGCGTCTCGAACGCCTCGCGGTACGAAGGCGACGCGGCCTCTGGCGAGACCGTCACCGTCCCCAGCGTGTCGACGTGCGGGTAGAACTCGCCGCGGAAGTGGTTGACCGCCTGGATCGAGTTGGTGATCTGGAACGTGCCGCTTTCCTCGAACATCACCTCCACCACGTAACGCTCCGCGGGCGCGATGATGACCGAGCCGACGCGCTCCTCGCGCTCATACTTCGATACATCAGAGGCGATGATCTTGATCGGCGCACCGCCAAACAGGACGTTGAACGTGCGCGAGTTGGCCACATTCGTGATGTAGAACCGGACGACCTCGCCTCTGGCGACCTGGAGTTGGTAGTCGGTAGCACCGTTGACGAGCATGACGTTGCCGAAGCGGCCCATGAGCGCGTGCGTCGGGGACTCCTCGCCATACGGGAGCAGACCCGCGCCGTCCATCAGAAGATCGTCCAGCACAATCACTTCCTCCCGGTTGACCGGCTGGTAGTAGCCCTCCACGTCCGGGTCCACGAGCATGTTGCCGTACAGCCCGAGGTCCTGCTGGATGTCCTCGCGCATGTGCGGGTGGTACCAGTAGACGCCCGTGTCCGGGAAGATGAGTTCGTACGTGAACGACTCGCCGACCTCCACCGGGATCTGCGTCATGCCCGGAATGCCGTCGTACCGGTTGTCCAGACGCAGGCCGTGCCAGTGCACCGTCGTGGGCAGTTCGATGTTGTTTGTGAAGTGCACCGTCACCTTCGACCCACGGTCGGCGCGGATCAGCGGCCCGGGGTACTGCCCGTTGTAGCCGTACATGATGAACGTCTTTTCTCCAATCGTGCGGCGGATCAGAGACGCATCCAGATGGAGCGTATCGCCGTCTGCCATCTGCACGACTTGGCGCGGCACGCCCTCGGGAACCATCATCGGGTCCATGCCCTGCCCCGCGAGCCACGCGCCTACGGGCGGCAGGTCGTCCATCATACCCGGCATCATGGGCATGTTGGGGTCCATCGGCACCATGCGCCAGACGGTGCTGTCGCCAGAGGCCGTCGCGCCCATGTCATGCCCGGCGTGCATGCTGTGGTCCATCATGTCGTGATCCTGCGCGAAGGCAGGGTTCACGAGGAACAGGAGAACGAGACCAGAAACGAAGCGCATAGCAGACCGAGAAAGCAATGTGGGTTTCAAACGCCTCCCTTGAGGGAGGTGCCCGAAGGGCGGAGGGTGTTGGGCTCAGGCCTCTGGCGAGAATGCGAACACCCCCATCCCGCCTCTGGCGGGAAGCCCCCTCAAAGGGGCGGCCGGAACGGTGGGCGGAAGCCTCTGGCGCCAGAGGCCCGTGTCAGATCGGGAAGAGTGGATCACTGGTACCCGTACACGGCGCACGGCTCCGCATCGAAAGGACCGTGGCCCGCCATCGTGTGCATCATGCCGCTGCGCGACATGCCGCGAAGCACGATGGGGCCGCTCCACCGCGTCACGGCCTCTGGCGTCTCTTCGAAGGAGACGACGACGAGGTACTTGTTCCACTCCACCTGCCCGGTGATTCGGTGCGCGTCATCGAGCGTGCCGATGCGCGACACCTTCGAAAGGTCCGGCGTTGTCACCCACACCACGTAGGCGCCATTTCGAGCAGGCGCGAGATTCTCAATCGCAATCGAGAGGTCGTACACGTACTCGCCAGAGGCCGAGAGCGCGATGCCGAAGGGCGACGATTTGAACGTCACGTTCGCTACGCCCGTCGCGAGCCGACTCCCCGGCACCCGCTTCGTCGTGATGAGGTTGATGGCGTAGTACGGCGGCGGGTCCGGGTCGGCCTGCGCGCACACGAGCGCGGCCTCTGGCGCCAGAGGCATGGACGCGGCCACCGGCGGCGCGAGCGGGGAGGCGAGAAGGCTGGCGAGGAACGCCGTGGACGAAAGCAGCATCGGTACGTCGGTGCGGGAAGACAGTCTACCACGCGAGGCACGGCCTCTGGCGCCAGAGACATGCCAGGGCGCTTCGCCAGTGGCAAAAGTAGTCCCCCTCCAGGACAGGAGGGGTTATGGATGGTGGATCCAGGCAACCGCCAGAGGCCCAGACGACCACCGACCCCGCCTGGGGGAGCCTGGGTCTTGGGAGGCGATGGCTTCGGGCGCCAGAGGCCTCTGGCGAGATCAGTCCGCCCCGGCCGGGCCGTCCGCCCAGTTCTGAGCACTGGAGATATTGGGCACGCCCCAGTCCTCGCCGTTCCAGCCGTTGAAGCCGTCCATGCGGAAGGTCCAGAAGCCCGTCGACATGTCCGAGATCACGATGAGCCCGTCCGCGTTGCGCACGTCGATGCCAAAGGCCCCGTTGAACTCGCCGGTGCGGCCCTCGACGCGACCGCCGAGGTAGGTGTCGTAGTAGGCGACCGTTTTAGGGTCTGTCGGGTCCTCCATGTTGAACACCTGGAGGCCGTCGAGGTAGCCCGAGACGAAGACGTAGGGCCAGCGCACTTCGTGGTTGTGCACCAGATTGTCCCAGTGCGCCGTCCACGCGCTGATCGGGACGTTGATGTTGGTCGCGTTGCCCTCAAGAGCAGGCTGGAGGTCGAAGATGCGGAGCGGAGCCCAGCGGTACTCGGTCTCCGCGATCACGTAGCGACCTGTGGGGTCGGGCGTGAACGTGTGGCCGTTGCGGACGCCTTCGATTCCGGCGAGTGAGACGACCAGATCTGGCTCCTCAAGGTTCGAGATGTCGTAGACGTAGTAGCCGCCCACGCCGCCGCCGTAGAAGCGGTCCTGTCCGGTGTCCGGGTGCCACGCCGCATAGAAGTCGTGGTAGGCGCGGCGCCCTTCGTTCGGGTTCGGGATCCGTCCTACGAGGGCGTTCTCGGCGTCACCCGCGACCACCTTGCCGAGGTCATAGACGTGGGCCGTTGGTCCCTGGACGGTCGTGATGAGCAGCACGCGTCCATCCGAGTGCTTGTACACAAAGATGTTGTGGAAGCCCCCGGGATGCTCCGCTTCGCGGATGCGGCCCACCTCGCGGACCGTCGACACATCCGGCAAGCCTGTCACGTCCAGCACGACCGCGCCGAGATCCGTGTTCGGCCCGCCCTGCCTGAATTGAAGCGACTGCACCACGTAGTGCCGGTCGCCGATCTGGAAGTGCTTCACATCCATCGCGCCGGTGCCCATGTGGAGGTCTTGGTCTTCGATCCGCCACTCGTGGATCACCTTCGGAGAGTCCGGGTCGGAGATGTCCACGATGTCCGTTCCGCGAGGGCCTTCCCACCCGTACACCATGCGCGAGACGTAGGCGAAGGGGCGCGACATGTCCTGCTCCACGTCCACATCGGAGACGCTCAGGATGGGTCCGAGTTCGATGTGACCGAGGACCGTGATGTTGTCGGATCCAGGCTTCTCGGCGGTCCACGGCGTCTGGCCTCTGGCGCCAGAGGCCAGGAGGACGAGGCTCATCGCGAGGAGGAAAGGGGCGAAGCGTCGGTGCGTGCTCATGTCTCGGTTCGGGTCAGAAAGGTGCGGGCGGAGGGCTGCGCCAGAGGCCTCTGGCGGTCGGGTCCGTGTGGTGGCGGTCATCGTCCCGTCGGCCCCTCGTCCCAGTTTTGGGCGCTCGAAATGTTGTCCACGCCCCAGTCCGCGCCGTTCCAACCATCAAAGCCGTCCATGCGGAAGGTCCAGAAACCGGTGGTCATGTCCGAGATCACGATCAGCCCGTCGGCATTGCGCACATCTACGCCGAACGCGCCATTCGCGACGCCACCGTTCATCACGCCCACATCGCGCGGGCCGGTGTGCGTGTCGTAGTAGCCGACCGTCTTCGGGTTGAGTGGGTCCTCCAGGCTGAAGATCTGGAGCCCGTCGTGGTAGCCGGAGACGAAGACGTAGGGCCAGCGCACCTCGTGGTTGTGGACGAGGCCCTCCCAGTGTGCCGTCCATGCCGAGATGGGGCTCCGCATCGTCTGGCGCTCGCCGTCCAGCAGTGGCTTCATGTCGAAGATGCGCAGCGGGGCATACTTGTACTCCGTCTCTGTTACAGCGTAGCGGCCGTCGGGGCTCGGCGTGAACGTGTGGCCGTACGTGACGCCGTTGATTCCCGTTAGCGAGAACTCCAACTCCGGGTTGGCGATATCGGAGATGTCGTACACGTAGTAGCCGCCCGTTCCGCCGCCGTAGAAGCGGTCCTGCTCCGTGGCCGGGTGCCAGCCCACGTACAGGTCGTGATACGACTGGAAGGGACCGACGAAGCTCTCGGGTCCGGGAATCACAGCCGCCAGTGCGTTTTCCACGTCGCCAGAGGCTGCCTTCGAGAGGTCGTACGCGTGGGCCTGTGGCCCTCCGGTGGTCGTCAGCAGGTACGGGGTTCCGTTGGAGTGCTGATAGATAAAGATGTTGTGGAAGCCCCCGGGAAGGGAAGGCTCACGGATGCGCGCGACCTCCCGAACCGTTGATGCATCCGGCAGACCCGTCACGTCGAAAATGACAGCGCCCAGGTCCGCATTCGGACCGGACGAGGAGAACTGCGTGGACTGCACCACATAGTAGCGGCCGTCCCATTTGAAGTACTTGATGTCCATCCCGCCCAGGCCAACGTGCAAATCGCTGTCCTCAATGCGCCATTCGTAGACCACCTTGGGGTTGGCCGGGTCAGAGATGTCGATAAAGTCTGTGCCTCGCTCCATGCCGCGCCCAACGGTCCCGCGCGAGACGTACGCGAACGGCCGGTCGAGTTCCTGCTCTACCTCCATGTCCATCACGTTGAGCGCGGTGCCGAGCGGGATGTGGCCGAGGACGGTGATGTTGTCAGACCCTGGCTTGATCGGCGTCCACGGCGTCTCCTGAGAGAGCGCGGGCACGGCCAGCAGGGCGAACAGAGCGGGCAGAAGCAGGAGTCGGGTCATGTCGCGGGGTGGCAGGCGGGGCGTCTGAATCAGGATACGCGAGCCGCGCCAGAGGCCGCGGACTCAGATGTGGGAGAGTTGCAAGACGGCTGGAGCCTCTGGCGCCAGAGGCTCATTGAGGCCTCCCTTCCCAGACGGGAGGGGCCGGGGGAAGGAGATCCAGACGGCCGCCAGAGGCTCAGACGACCACCGATCCCGCCAGAGGCCTCTGGCGATGTTGTGCTGGTCAGTTCGTTCCGGTTGGTCCGTCTTCCCACTTCTGCACGCTGGAGATATCGGGGTGGCCCCAGTCCTCCCCGTTCCATCCGCCAAAGCCTTCCATGCGAAACGCCCAGAAGCCCGTCGACATGTCACTGATCACAATCAGCCCATCGGCGTTGCGCACGTCTACACCGAAGGCGCCGTCGATGTAGGGAATGAAGTCGTGGGGCTCCGGCCCGACGTAGGTGAGGTAATAGCCGAGCGTGACGGGATTGGTCGGGTCTGCGAGGCTGAAGACCGAGAGGCCATCGAGGTAGCCGGAGACGAACACGAAGGGCCAGCGCACCTCGTGGTTGTGGACGAGGTTTTTCCAGTTGGGTGTCCACGCCGAGATCGGCTCGGTAATGTTGGTTCGCTCGCCATCCAGCGCCGGTTTGAGATCGAAAATGCGGAGCGGCGCGTAGCGGTACTCCACCTCTGCGACTGCGTAGCGTCCATCGGGGCTCGGCGTAAACGTGTGGCCCCAATCGACGCCACGCACGCCCATCAGAGAGATCTCCAGTTTGGGGTTGGAGATGTCGGTGAAGTCATAGATGTAGTAGCCGCCCGTGCCGCCCCCGTAGAAGCGATCCTGCTGCGTGTCCGGGTGCCAGCCCGCGTAGAGATCGTGGTAGGACGCCGACCGTGCATCCGGCGCGGCCTCTGGCGGGAGCGGCACCTCGCCCACGAGAGCACCGTCCTGGTCACCGTCGACGAAGCGGCCCATGTCGTAGAGGTGCGCCGAGGCGCCTCGCGTAGTGGTCATGAGCAAGACCTGGCCGTTGGAGTGCTTGTACACAAAGATGTTGTGGAAGCCTCCGGGACGCTCGGGAAGGTGGATGCGCCCGACTTCGCGGAAACCATCTGGATCCGGTAGGTCGGTCACGTCGAAGATGATGGCGCCGAGGTCGTGGTTGGGACCTCCGGCCCCGAACTCGTAGGACTGCACGATGTAGTGCCGTCCTTTCCAGCGGAAGTACTTCACGTCCATCCCGCCGCGGTTGGCGTGCAGATCCTGGTCCTCAAGACGCCAGCGCACGATGACCTTCGGATCTGAGGGGTCGCTGAGGTCGATCACGTCCGTCCCGCGCGGGCCTCCGTCCACGAGCGACGCTCGCGCGATATACGCGTAGGGCCGGTCCATGTCCTGCTCCAATTCCATGTCCAGAACCGTCAGGCGCTTCCCGAGCGGGATGTGGCCCAGGACCTCAATGTTGTCCGACCCCCGTTTCAGCGATTCGGGCTGGCCCTGGGCGGGGACGGCAATGAGCAGTCCGATGAGCAGCAATCCGAGCGCTGAAGTGAGCCTCTGGCGTGGAATCATGGGAGTCATTGCGTGTCAGGGCCCGTAGCCCAAGGTTGAGCGGAAGAAACATCAGGCATCCCCCAATCGGGGCCATACCAGCGATCAAAACCATCCATGCGGAAGGCCCAGAAGCCCGTCGTCATGTCACTCACGACGATGAGGCCATCGGCATTTCGGACATCGACGCCCCACGCGCCGTCGTAGACGTTCCACGTGTAGGGGCTGCCCAGCCGTTCCATCGCAGCGCCCCGGTCGTTGTGGATGCCGTCGAAGGTGTCGTAGAAGCCGACGGTGTACGGGTTAGAAGGGTCTGCCATGTTGAAGACGGAGAGCCCGGTCTCATATCCCGAGACAAACACGAAAGGCCACCGCACCTCATGGTTGTGTGCGAGTGATTTCCAGTCCGCGTGCCAGACTCCGACAGGTCGGTCGATGTTATCGACCTCGCCACTCAGGCCAGGACGGAGATCGAAGATGCGTAGAGGCTGGTACTGAAACTCTGTCTCCGCGACGGCAAAGTTGCCATCCGGCGTGGGAGTGAAGGTGTGACCCCACGAGACGCCGGGCACGTCCAAGACGGTAACGAGAAGCTCGGGGGCCTCCATGTCTGTGACGTTATAGACATAGAAGCCGCTGCCGCCGCCGCCGTAGAACCGATCTTGCCCGGTCTCGGGATGGTAGGCGACGTAGAAATCGTGGTAGCCACGGGCCCACATGTCCTCGCTTTGCGCGACCGGTACGTTCCCGATCAGTGACCGATTGGGGCTCTCCATCTCGCTCTCAGGGGACTCCAGGAACCGGGACATGTCAAACACCTTGGCCTGTGGCCCCGAGGTGGCAAACAGCATCGGCACGCCTGACGAGTGCTTGTACATAAACATGTTGTGGAAGCCTCCCGGAGCATCCGGCTGGCGGATGCGGCCGACCTCCACCAAGCGTTCGGGTAGATCGGTCATGTCGAAGACGATGGCGCCAACCTCCGAGTTGGGACCTCCCTGTCCGAGTTGGAAGGACTGGACGTAGTACGTGCGGCCCTCGTGCGCGAAGTAGCGTCCGTCCATCGCGCCACCGGAATGGAGGTCTTCGTTCTCGATGCGCCAGCGGTGGATCACATGGGCTTTCTCGGGCTCGCGGAGATCAATGACATCAAAGCCAATTGCCCCGTTGCGCCGCGCGACATAGGCGAAAGGGCGAGCGGGATCCTGTTCGATCTCGACATCTGAAACCGATCCGGCCATTCCGAGCGGAATGTGAGCCAGGACATGGACGTTGGCAGATCCTCGCTCGCCCGGAGGCGCTGGATGGGCCGGGTGCTCAAGGCCTCGCTGGGCCTGGGCGCCAGAGGCTAAAGCGAGCGCGACGAACAACGCGGCGAAAAAGAAGCGGCTGGGAGTCATGGGTTCGTCAGTTCCAGCGGTCAGAATGCACAGGGAGGGATTCCCAATGCTGTGTGGTACTCAGGTTGGGCACGCCCCAGCCGCGCCCGTCCCAGTGCGTGAAGTCCTCGATCTCGAAGAGCCAGAGGCCTGTCGTTTGGTCAGACACCGCGATCAGTCCGTCGCGATTGCGAACGTCCACATCAACGGCGCCGCGTGGCCCCTCCGGCGTCACGGGGCCGTCCCACGTATGGAAGTAGGCCGTCGTGTGGGGCTCGAACGGGTTGCGGAGGTTGACTATCCGCAGTCCCTCCGTTCCGGCGGCGACGAACAGGTAGGGCCAGCGGATTTCGAACCGTTCGGCTCTGCGCTTCCAGTTGTCCGTCCACGCTCCGACGGCGGTCCGGGTAAGTGGTATCTCCCCCTCAAGGGCCGGCCGCAGGTCGAAGATGCGGATGGGAGCGGTCGGGTAGTTGGCCGTGGTCACGACGTGTGTTCCGTCGGAAGTGGCCTGGATGCCTACGCCCACCTGCACGGCGGCGCTGCTCACGATCGTGATGACGGTGGGTGCAGAAGGGTCGGTGACATCGTGCACGCCGTAACCTCCGGTCCCGGCTGTGTAGAGGCGGTCTGTCTCCGTTTCCACGTCATACTGTGCGTACAGTCCCCGGAATCGACGCTCTGGGCCTCTGGCGTCTTCAGGGAGCGCGATAGCCCCGGCGACCGCCAGAGGCGAAGCGAGATCGCGGATCTCGACGACATCGCGTGTGGCGACGAAGAGGAGCCGGGAGCCCCCCCCCGCGTGGTACGCAAACAGCGAGTGGACGGGTGCCGTTGAAAGGGTGCTGTGTGCCTCTACAGCGCCTCTGGCGCTGACGGGAAGCAGGTGCACTCCTGTGTCAGTTCCGACGGCGAGGAGATGCTGCGTCCCGTCGTGCGCGAGCGCGAGATCTGTGATCTCTTGGGCGCCAGAGGCTTGCCATCTCGTCACGACTCGGGGTGCGGCGGGATCGCTCACATCTACGATGTCTACGCTGCTTGATGCGCCGCTTCTAGCGATGTAAGCCAGGGGGCGATCTGGATCTGGATCGAGGACGACGGTGCCGTGCGGGCCGCCGCCGAGCGGTAGATGGGACTGCAACGAGACGTTGCGAGAGCCCATCGTGGTCTGAGTTTGGGCTGTCGCGTCTATCGTCGTGGCGAACACGAGCAGCAGGAGTACCGTCGCCCAGGCGCGGCCTGGCGGGAGTTGGAGCATGGGTTCCGGGTGGGAGAACCGTGTGGTCTGGAGGTACCGACGAGTTACGAAGGCCAGCGTCCCCATGCAAAGCCATCATGAAGGCAGGCCTGTGCGTTGGGTTTGGCGACGAGCCTCTGGCGGCAGAGGCTCAGCGGTCCAGCTTGGCGAGGAGCGCGGCTTCCAAGTCCGGCCATTCCTCCCGCAGGATGCTGAAGTAGACCGTGTCTCGCAGATGTCCGCTGGCGGTGACCATGTGGTGCCGCAGCGTGCCCTCTTCCTTCGCGCCAATGCGCAGCATGGCGTTCCGCGAGCGCTCGTTGCGGGCGTCGGTCTTCAACTCCACGCGGTTGCACGC
>JAULKR010235302.1:0-14129 GCA_032356305.1 Prasiola linearis | reverse complement strand
AGGGTGTCAACCCGCTGGTGGCCATCCAGAGCGCATTGAGCGGACAGCTCTACGCGAAAGGGTAGGAGCAGTTACCCAGAATCTTGACCCAACTTGCATGATGCTTGAGAGAAGGCCGTGCCGTAGAACCGGTTACGCGCATCGTTCGCCTTGCGCTTCGGCGATCACAGGTAGCCACCTTCCTGTTCCTGACGGAAGGTCTGGTTCTGGTTGACCCACCAGTAGCGGCAGGCTACTGGCGCAGGAAGTTCCACGGACACGAATCGAGATGCAAGCGACCAAGGTAACCGCTCGTTGCGGATAGCGGGACGGTGCAACACCGATCGTTCGATGACACGGGTAGCGAGTTCGCCCTGCCCGTCGATGAACATGACCAGCGCCTTGGCCACGGCCAGCTGGATACGACCGCTTGGGGCATCGCCAAGGACCAGAAGCTTGTCATCGTCAACGAAGATGCCAACGAACCGGTGCGGAATGGCTCCATGTAGCCATTGGACGACCGTCCATCGTGCAATCCGACGGAAACTCAAATCGAGCGAATTCGAACACCGGCACCGCTCTGACGTTGCGCAAGCGCGGGATCGCCGAGCGGGAATGCGGCAGAAACTCGCATGGTCAAGTTCGCGCACGCGCGGCGCTTATCATGTCAGTGCCGTGACGGCAGGACGTGAGAATGACGCCCGCGTGTCGCTCGATGCGCAAGTGAAACGCGTGGCAGGCGAGCCGTTGTTGCCGAGACGTTGACCTGAGCAGCTTGATACGGGGCGGACTTTCTCTCAAGCTGTTCGGCAGAATTCCGGACGGGGTATGAGACCATAAAACCTTATTGGCAAGCGTGGAGTACAGGGTCATGTCCCCATGGGTCGGAAGCCTGAAGGACAGCATCGTTTATCCTTTTAGGGACCGGCGTTGGCTCGCGAAGATATGGCCACTGCTATTGATAGCGCTGATCCCGATCGTCGCTCTGTTCGCCATCGTACTGTTCAAGGGTTGGCGTCTGGCCATGACTACTCGGCTCGCTCGAGGCGACGAGTTGCTACCCGAGCTCGATCTCATGCGGTTCCTTCGCCAAGGAGCGGTGCTCTGGGCTTTCACGTTCCTCTACCTGCTCGTCCCCGGTCTCGTCTGTGCGCTGCTGGGCATCGGAGGGCCGTTCGGCTTCGTGGTCGATCTGTTTCAGATCGGTACGGGTGGGGCGCAACAGTGGGCGCAGAACGAGCCGAGTGACTGGGCATGGAGCTTTTTAGTCTACCTGGTCTGGGCCGTGATCTCGCTACCGGTCTACCAGGCAGGTGTCGTGCGCTACGCGCTCAGCGACTCGTGGCAAGCGATGCTCAACGTGCCTGCCAACTTGGCACTGTTCCTTCGAGAGGCACCGGCCTTCGGCCTCTTTTACTTCAATTGGCTGGTACTCGGCCTGGCGATCGCCCTTGCCGGCACATTGCTCGCCCTGACCGGTATCGGGCTGCCGTTCGTGCCCGCTTTCACCCTCTGGCTTTACTACTCAAGTACGGCACACGAGCTTGGCCATCTGGCGGCAAAGGTGCACGCTCGTACCGATCCGAACGCGTACGGCACCCTCGTCCGGTGATGCTGTCGACCGCATCCTCTTCGTGGGTAAGCGCCAATTGGTCGGCGTATTGCGGGACCGTGCAGGCGGTGATCTCTCGCCTACTGCTTCATGTTCCAGGGCAACAGCGTGTCGAGTTCCTCGTCACTCTTCGCCGAGGCGATGTGGGCGATTACGTAGCGCAAGTAGGCGTACGGCTCCACCCCGTTCGCCTTCGCCGTCTCGATCAGCGAGTACCACGCCGCGCTCGCCTCCGCCCCCTACGGGATGTTGGCGAACATCCATCCCTTTCGTCCGATCACGAACGGCCGGATCGCGTTCTCGGACAGCACGTTGCTGATCTTGAGCTGCCCGTGTTCGGTGTAGCGCGTCAGGTGATCGAACGGGTTGAGGGTGTAGTTGATCGCCTTCGAGCTCAGGGTCCCCGCGGCCACCTTCGGCTGCTTGCCCTCCAGCCACGCTTTCAGCTCAGCAAGCTTCGGCAACGACCCGCGCTTGGCGGGCCGCCTGTCGCGCCTCGTCGTCGAGCCCCGCCAGCTCGCGCTCGATCCGGTACAGCGCATCGATCCTCGATAGCACCACCATCGCCACGCTCGTCTTGCCCTTCGCCTCCGTTGGCTGCGCCTTGATCGCGTCGACGAACTTCCGTCGACATGCCGGTGCTGGAGCAGCTCGTGGACCTCGAGGTGCAGGAAGGCGGAACGATCTGCATCGCCCCTCGGGCCCTGCGCCCGGTGGTGGGACTGCACCCCTTCCTGCAGCTGGATGTCGAGCAGGCGAGCGCTACCCAGACCCACCTGCAGGAGCAGCTGGCGCTGCTGTTCGGCGAAGAGGGTACCGAGCTGACGCCGTTCGAGATGTCGCGGTGGGAGCACCTGCTCGATGCGGCGGCGACACGCCTGTCGGCCGACGCGCGACACGTGCCTCGCGAGCTCGTCCTCGACGGACGAGCGGTGGAAGCGCCGTCACCGACGCTGACGATCTGGTCGAGCTGGGCGGTCTACGGCAGGCCACGGTCGGACGATCAGCGCCAGCAGGACCTCGCCACGCTACGCGCCTCGATCGAAGCCGCCGACGATGACGGCGGGCTGCCCGACGGCCTGCGCGGCTTCGTCTCGGTGCGTTCCGACGGTGATCGGGAAGGCGACGACTGGGGCCTGACGCGAGATCTCGGCGCATCGACCGAAGGGGCGAGTCGGCGCGAGCGCGACGCGTCCACGAACGCTGACGCTTCCGAGAGGGCGGCCGGACAACGCGCGTACTTCTTCCCGCTCGCCTTCAACCAGGAGCAGGCGCAGATCATCGACCGCCTCGAGACCGAGGCGGTGGTCACCGTGACAGGCCCTCCCGGGACCGGCAAGACGCACACGATCGCGAACATCATCTCGCACTACATGGCGACCGGCCGACGGGTGCTGGTCACGGCGCGCACCGCCGAGGCGATCGCTGCGGTACGGGAGAAACTGCCCAAGGAGCTGGCACGCCTGGTCATCGCATCGGTCAGCTCCGATCGCGAGGGCAACCGGCAACTGCAGGAGGCGATCGAGCACCTGTCGGCCGAGGTCGTCTCCCTCGACGTCGGTGTCGTGCGCGACGAGCAGCAGCGGCTCGAGGCGCGGATTCTCGTCGACGAGGCGGCCATCCGCGACTGCGACGAACAGCTCGCAGCCATCGCCGACGCCAACCTGCGCCCGTCGAGCTGGTCCGGTGACACGCACGTGGCGATGGCGCTGCTCGAGCGGCTGGACGCTTCGGCCGAGGCGCACGCATGGTTCGTCGATCGACCGCCTACCGAGGCGCCCGACAACCTTGCAGCGAAGATCGACACGCTGCGAACCCTGCTTCCGACGCTCGCCGGGGACCTGATGCTGTCCGGCGTCGCCCTGCCCGAGGGCGCAGCGTTGCCCGAGGCGGGCGAGCTGATCGCGGCGCATGGTGTCGAACGTGCGCACCGTCGGAAGCCGAGCGAGGATTTCGGTTCCCAGCCGCCGATGAACCGCTCGTCACCCGAGGACGCACGCCAGGCAGCGAACATCGAGCGACTGCTCACCAAGGCTGCCTCGAACCTTCGGTCCGCGAAGCCTTGGGTACGGACGCTCCTGGCCGAGGCGCTGCACGCCCGGGTCGCCGGGAACCCCTGGCCGGACGCGTTCGATGTCGCGAGGGAGTCCGACCGTCTGCTGGGCGACGTGGCCGGTACCGATGTCGTCTGCGATGCTGTCGGTACCGATCGGCAGGAGCTGTCGAATGCCATCGCGAAGGGCTGCCGCGGCGACAACCCGGTGCCCTTCATGGGCAAGCTGTTCAAGCCGGCCCTCGTCAGCGTGCTCGACGCCATTCGCGTCGCCGGCGAGCGGCCGACGACGCGTACCCATTGGCAGGCGGTGGCCGACAGCCTTGCCGTGGAGGAACTCCGACCACGCATCGTCGCGATCTGGGATACCGCCGCTCGATCGGGGCAGCTGCCGCGCCTGCCGCACTCGACATCGGAACTCGTTGCCGTCGTTCGGGATGCCTGTCGGCGACTGTCGGGCATCGAGAAGGCCGCGGAGCGCCTCGCGGCACAGGCGCAACCGCTCGGCATCCTGTTTCCGGCCGGGCTGGCGGTCCGTCGCCATCTCGGCGAGCTCGACCTCGACCCGCTCATCGCGGCCCTGCGGGCGAACCTGGCGGACACGTACGCATCGCCCGCAGCCATCGGTCGCCTGTCCGCCACCGGAGCGCTGCACGACGCTCCGCTGTTCTCGATGATCGCGGAACTCGCCGCCGAGCTCGGGAGCGATTCGCTCGAGGATGCCGATATCGTCACGCGTCGCAACGCGATCGTCATCGAGCTCGAACGGGTTCGCGGCCTGACCCCCTCGCTCGCTGCGGCCGAACGCCTGCTGGGGGATCTGTCCGAGGCGGGCGCTCCGGACTGGAGCGAGCGGTGCCGGGCCGCGCCCGAGATGGCACCGACGATCCTGCCCGAAGACTGGCTGCCATCGTGGGGGTGGGCCGTCGCTCGCCGCCGGGTCGACAAGATCGTCGCGCTGGGCAACGGCGATGAATGGCGAACCCGCAAGACCACGCTGAAGGCACGGCGCGAACGTGACTTCGAAGCGCTCATCCGTGCCCGCACCCTGCTCGGGCTCAAGCGTCGCATGACGCCGGACGTGCAGACCGCCCTGAAGATGTTCACGGCAGCCGTCACCAAGCTGGGCAAGGGCACGGGCAAGGGTGCCGGCAAGTGGCGCCGGGCGATCCGGTCGAGCGCCTTGCAGGCGGCCCCCGCCGCACCCGTCTGGATCATGCCCGAGTACAAGATCGCCGAGCAGCTGCCGGCGAAGCTTGCGGACTTCGACCTCGTCATCCTCGACGAGGCGTCGCAATCGGACATCACCTCGATCGGTGCGCTCGCGCGCGGCGCCCGACAGCTGATCGTCGGCGACGAGAAGCAGGTGAGCCCGTCCGTGGTCGGCATCCCGCTCAACAGGATCGAGCTGCTGGTGGCAAACCACCTGCGCGACCTGCCGAACCGCGAGGTCATCGACCAGGAGACGTCGATCTTCGATGTCGCGGTCCAGATGCACCCCCACTCGCACCTGATGCTGCGTGAACACTTCCGCTGCGTGGAGCCGATCATCGGGTTCTCCGCGCGGTTCTACGGCGGACGGCTCGTGCCGCTGCGCATTCCGAAGGCGTCCGAGCGATTCGACCCACCGCTGGTGGACATCCTGGTGCGTGGCGCGAAACGCATCGGCAAGACGAATCCGGCAGAGGCCGACGTCATCGTCGAGGAGATCGCGGCCCTGGTCTCGGACCCTGCGTACGAGCGGCGTGGCATCGCCGTCATCTCGCTGATCGGCGGCGAGCAGGCCGATTTGATCGAACGGCGCCTGATGGCGGACCCCCGGGTCGGGACGCGGATGATCGAGCGCCATCGGATACTGTGCGGCGACAGCCGGACGATGCAGGGGCAGGAGCGCGACATCGTGTTCCTGTCGATGGTCGCGACACCGGACACGGCGGTCAAGGATGACAGGGCCCAGACCGCCCAGCGTTTCAACGTGGCTCTGAGTCGCGCGCGGGATCGGATGTATCTGGTGCGCTCGGTAGCGGCGGACGAGCTGAAGCTCGGCGACCTGAAACTCGCCGCGATCGAGCACTTCGCCGACCCCATGCCGGCCGGCCGACGCATCGCCGGAGCCGACACGCTCGCTCGCTGCGACTCCGGGTTCGAGCGCGACGTGTGCGCTCGCCTGCTCGATGCGAACTATCGCGTGCGTGCCCAGGTCGCCGCCGGACCGTACCGGATCGATCTCGTGGTGGAAGGTGCCGATGATCGCAGGCTGGCCATCGAGCTCGACGGCGATCACTGGCACGGGGCGGACCGCTGGCACGACGACATGGCACGCCAGGCAGCGCTCGAACGCGCCGGCTGGACGTTCTGGCGGGTGTTCGGCAGCCAGTGGACGGCCGAGTGTATGTGACGGCGTAAAAGCGCGGCTATTTGCCGCTGACCCCATGACCGTCACCAGCGCCGGACGTCGGTAACGGGTGCGGATCGAGGTCCTGGCAGCGAGTCATGTCATCGCTGGGTACCGGTGCTCGGACCGGTCTGCTCGGCCCGCGTACACAGGGGCTGGCCGATAGAGAGAGGCACGGCGGCGGTTCTGATTTAGCGGTCCGATCCGCCGCCGCGCCCGAAGACAACCGTGCTCTCGCACAGCCTGCTCAGTATCGACATCGAGCAGGTCCACATCCAGCACTCGTCGGCATTTCACGCCGATGCTGCCTTCCGCCCGCCTCTTTCTGTGCGCCCGTTGCCGTTGCCAGGTCGTGCTGTGTCGTGCGTGTGATCGGGGCCAGATCTACTGCGGGTCGAGCTGCTCGAGCGCCCGTCGCGCCGAGCGCTCGCGCGAGGCCCGCCGTCGTCATGCCGGCACGCGCCGTGGCCGGGTCGGCAACGCCGAACGACAGCGACGCCATCGCGCGCGCGCCGCGTCACACAACGTCGAGAAAGTAACGGAGCACGGTTCCGACACCGCCGCCGTTGTCGCACCGTCCGCGAACGCGCCGGACACCGATACCACGGCCGGTACCGATCGGTTGGAGCCGGTCGATACCCGGATCCGCTGTCACCGCTGCCGTCGCGTCTGTGATCCGTTCCTGCGAACCGATTTTCTTCGGCCCCGGGAGCGCGATCGACGATCCAGAACGCACCGGCAGGAGGGCCACGACCCGTGACGATCAACCAGGAACTGGAGACGAGGATCCTTCGCTACCACCACGTCGAGCAGTGGGGCGTGCACACGATCGCCGCCCAGCTGGGCGTGCACCACTCGGTGGTGGATCGGGTGCTCTGCCAGGCCGGCATGCCCAAGATCGAGCGCGCCGCGCGCGCCTCGATGATCGATCCCTACCTGCCGTTCATCGTCGAGGAGCTGGCCGAGTTCCCCAAGCTGTCCGCCGCGCGGCTGTTCCACATGGCGCGGGTTCGCGGCTACACCGGTGCCCAGAGTCACTTCCGCTCCCGCATCGCCCAGCTTCGCCCGCGCCCCACGCCGGAGGCCTACCTGCGGCTCAAGACGCTGCCCGGTGAGCAGGGCCAGGTCGACTGGGGTCACTTCGGCCACCTGCAGATCGGCCGGGCCCGGCGCCCCCTGATGGCGTTCGTGCTGGTGCTCAGCCACAGCCGACGGATCTTTTTGCGATTCTATCTGAACGCCCGGGCCGATGCGTTCGCCGCCGGTCACGTCGAGGCCTTCGATGCCTGGAACGGGCTGCCCCGGGTCCTGCTCTACGACAACCTGCGCTCCGCGGTGCTGGAGCGCGACGGGGCGGCGATCCGGTTCAACCCGGCGCTGCTGGCGCTCGCCGCACACTACCGGTTCGAGCCACGGCCGGTGGCGGTGGCGCGCGGCAACGAGAAGGGGCGCGTGGAGCGGGCCATCCGCTACATCCGCGACAGCTTCTTCGCCGCGCGCCCCTTCACCGATCTTGCCGACCTGAACGCCCAGGCCGATCGGTGGTGCGAGGGCATCGCCTCGGACCGACCCTGCCCGGAGGATCTCTCGATCACGGTGCGCGAGGCGTTCGAGCGTGAACGCGCAAGCTTGCTGACGCTGCCCGAGCACCGCTGGCCTGCCCAGGAGCGGCTGGAGGTGCGCGTGCCCAAGACCCCGTACGTGCGCTTCGACCTGAACGACTACTCGGTGCCGCACGAGCACGTGCGCACCACGCTCACCGTGTTCGCCGACGCCGCCACGGTGCGCGTCGTGGATGGCGCGGGCGAGGTGGCCCGCCATGCGCGCTCGTGGAGCCGCGGCGAGCAGATCGAGTGCGAGGCGCACATCAGCGATCTGGTGGCCGCCAAGGCGGCGGCCACCGCGCACCGCGGACAGCACCGTCTGGGAGCGGCCGCACCCTCGGCCACCACGCTGCTCGAACAGGCCGCCTCGCGCGGCACCCCGATCAAGTCCCTGGTGCGCGATCTGATCCAGCTGCTCGACGCGTCGGGGGCCATCGAGTTCGAGATCGCCTGCGCCGAGGCGATCGAGCGCGGCGTGCCGCACGCCAACGCGGTGCGTCTGGCGCTGGAGCGCCGGCGCGAGGCGCGCAGCCAGCCACCGCCGCTGGCTGTGCGCCTGCCAGCGGATGAGCGCGTGCGCGGCATCGTGGTGCGCACCGGCGCGCTCGGCGACTACGACCACATCAACCCCAACCCCGGCACCGATGCCGACACAGGAGAGCCCGACGATGACGCACCCGACAGCACCATCCCCGAACACTGAACCGCCCGATCCGGGCGTCATGGCGCGACTGCTCGAACGCGCCGCTGCCCTGCAGCTGCACGGGCTGGTCGAGCACAGCGATGAGCTGGACGAGCCGTGGCGTGTCCACATGGCCCAGCTGCTCGACTGGGAGGAGGACACTCGGCGCCAGCGCGGGCTGGAACGTCGCCTGGGGGCGGCGCACCTGGGCAAGTTCAAGCCGCTGGCCGACTTCGACTGGGCCTGGCCGGGCTCCATCGATCGGGCCGGCGTGACCACGCTGATGACGCTTGCGTTCATGGACACCGCCACCAACGTCATCCTGGTCGGCCCGAACGGGGTGGGCAAGTCGACGCTGGCGCAGAACCTGGCGCACCGGGCGGTGCTGGCCGGGCACTCGGCCCGCTTCGTGACGGCCGCGTCGATGCTCAACGACCTGGCCGCCCAGGATGGCGCCAGTGCGCTGGAACGCCGGCTTCGCTACTACGCCCGCCCCGAGCTGCTGGTGCTCGACGAGCTGGGCTACCTGGCCTACGGCAATCGGCACGCGGACCTGCTGTTCGAGATCGTCAACCGGCGCTACGAGCGGCACTCGACGATCATCACCACCAACCGCCCGTTCGGCGAGTGGTCCGAGGTGTTCCCCAACGCCCCGTGCGTGGTGTCGATCGTGGACCGGCTGGTGCATCACTCCGAGATCATCGTCATCGAGGGCGACTCCTACCGCATGCACGAGGCGAAGACGCGTGCCGGGCGCAAGAAGCCGGCGCCCAGACGCCGGGGCAAACCCGATGCGGACACCGGGGCACCGGCATGAGCCGGGACGAGCCAGGCGCACGATCGCCGGCGGCGTTCCGGATGATCGGGGTGATGACGCTGTGGGATGCGGCGCAGGCGGAGCAGATGCTGGTGTTCCTGGACGAGTTGCGTGAGCAGATCTGGCAGGTGCACGGCGAGCAGATCCGGCGGGCGCGACACGAGGAGGCGGTGCAGGCATCCCTGGATCTGGACGACGAGGTGCCGTTCTAGCCGAGCCGGTGGCGGTCCGCGATGCGGGCCGCTTCGTCGTCCATCGGGACAGCGGCGAATAACCGCGCTTCTACGCCGTCGCTAACAATCAGCTACCTGGCACCCAGTTCTTGAGCGCTGACAGGCTCACCGTGCCGTGCAGGCCAAGGGTGGTGGAGCCGACGAGCAGGATCCATTTCATGGCCTCGGAGTAGATGCCCAGGTGGCCGAGCCACTCGAACACATCGACCAGGGAGACTGAGAGAACCCCGGTACCGATGACGCTTGCAACGATGAGCGAGATGTTGAACGCGGCCAGGACGGGTCCGAACACCGCGTGAGCGAACCCGAGGATGGCCGCCAAGCCAACGAACCAGACCACCTGCATGGCTTGAACGCCGAGATCGAAGTCGTCTGCGACGATGTGCGCCATGAGCGTTGCGAGGTACACACCCAGAGGCACCATCCACCAGCTCCGCAAGTAGCCCCACACGTCCGCGAATCGTCGGCCCCCGATGATCTGGTAGATCGCCGGCAGCAGCACGAAGGAGCCTAGCGTCAGCCACGAGATCGATGCCACGTCTGCCTGAACAGTCCCTGGCATCAATTCCAAGGCGAGCGTGCGCGCCACCCCGGTATCGACGATGAACAGACCGATCGCGAAGGCGGCGAACAGGAACACCGTGACACGCACCGTCGTGACGAACTCCAGCGAGTCGATCGTCTGGATGCGCCGGATCGCACCGATCAGGATGATGGAGCCTGCCACGAGTGCCAGGATGGTCTTGAACATGGGCGCGGACTCCTTTTGATCGATGGTGGAGCTGTCAGTTCGGTACGGCGCGCTGTGCCTGTGCGGTTTGGACTATCGAATCACGAGCGTTGTCGATCAGCACGCTTGCGCTGACTGGTCTGCCAAGCTGGTCGCCCGCTACTCGCCGATGCCCAGATCCTGCTGCTGCTCGGCGCGCCGCGCCGTCGGTACCGGCTCGATCTGGTCATCGGCAACGCCTGCGGACCTCAGCGCGCCGTGCAGTCGCCCGAGGTAGGCGTGCAGGGCGTGCAGGGTCTGGCGGTCGGCATCCGCGGCGCGCTGTCCGCCGTGCAGCTCGATCCTCAGGGCGGCCAGCGTGGCGTCGAGCCGCTCGGCCCGCTCGCGCGCGGTGTCGCGCTCGGTCTCGAGCCGCTCGGTGCGCTGGAGGCGATCGTCCAGCGCCTCCAGTGTCGCCGCCAGGCCCGCCGCCGCCGTCAGGGCCGTGGTGCGTTCCTCATCGAGCGTGGCCATGCGCGCGTTGGCCTGCGCCAGGGCGGCGGCCTGCTCGGCGGCGCGCTGTTCGGCGGCGGCTTGGCCGGCCTCGTGGCGTGCCTGCTCGACGAGCGCGGTCTGGTGATCGCGTTCGTGTTCGCGGGTCACGGTGGTCAGCTGCGCGTCGCGCTCGTCCAGCTGCTCCTGCAACGCCCGGACCGTCCCCTCGGCCTCCTGCAGGGTGCGCGCACGCTCGGTGAGCTGCGTGCCTTGGTTCGCCACGAGCTCGCGCAGCTCGCGTTCGCGCACCGTGGCGGCGGCCAGCGACTGCTCACGCTCTGCCGATTGCTGGCACTCGCGGGCAAGCGTCGCCTCGATCTCCTCGAGGCGCCCCAGGGCGTGCTCGCGCTCCAGCGCCGTGGTTTGGGCGGTGGCCTGGGCGCGCACCGTGAGCGCCTCGGCCGCCTGTACTCGGGTGTCGGCCGAGACCTCGGCCGCCGTGATGCGCTCCTCGGCCGCCTCCGCGGCGTCGCCGGCGAGCACTTTCAGCGCCGCGTTCACCGCGCGCGCCATAGTCGCCTCGACGCTCTTGGGCAGCGGTGCGTCGCCGGCGAGCAGCCGGTCGCCGAGCAGCTGGGTGCGCAGGGCGGTCAGCGTGGTCAGGCTGCCGCGGTCCCCGAGCGCCTGGCGCAGCTCGCGCAGGCTGGGAGCGCGCCCGGTGCGGGCAATCCAGGTGTCGAGCGCCTCGGCTACCTCGTCGGTCGAGACGCCGGGGCGCCCGCCGCGCCGGGTGGGTAGCGGGGCGCTGGGTGCTGCGTCGTCCGGGGCGGGCGGGTCGGGTGTGTCGTCGACGGGAACCATGTGCTGAGGCTCGCAGGCGGGGTGATGAGGGAGGACGGTGGCAGGGTTTCAGGATAGCACTGCGGGAGGTTCTGTAATACGTAACACGTTACGTAGCAAGTCTGTTACGAAACTGGAATCTGTGCCAGCGTCCGATACTGGCCGCTATCGGACGCTATCATCGGGGAACGTGCACACCCGACGCCCCGACCCATGGACGACCTTTCTGTAGCACCTCCGGAAATCGCCCGAGCCCCTTCAGGCGAACAGGACGACGCCTTGGCCGCTGATGGTGAGCGGGTCGGCGAATCCGAGCGCGCCGAGGACCGCGTGCTCGGCGCCGACGTCCGACGACCCGTCGCCCTGCCTGATCTCGACACCGAGGCCGCGGTGCGCGCCGCCCTGGCCACCGCGCGCGACCGGCGCCAGCAGCTGGTGCGCGACGCCCACGCCCCCAGCACCCAGCGCGCCTACGATGCCGACTGGCGCGCGTTCAGCACCTGGTGCGCGCAGGTGGCCCGGGTCGAGCCGCAGCATCGCGCCCTGCCCACCTCCGACGACACGCTGTCCACCTACATCGCCCACCGGGTCGATCTGGCGCCGGGCTCCATTCGGCGCGCGGTGTCCGCCATCCGGCTGATGCACGAGCGTCAGGGCTACCCGATGCTCGATCAGGAGCTGCCGATCACCTGTGCAGCCCTGCGCGGCCACGTCCGGCAGCAGGCGCGGGTCGGCCGTGCCCCGGTGCAGGCCACCGCGGCGACCGATGACTGCATCCGCACCCTGGTCGATGCCCTGGACATCAAGACGCTCAAGGGGCTGCGCGATCGCGCCCTGCTGCTGGTCGGCTACGACACCGGGCTCCGCCGATCCGAGCTGGTCGCGGTCGACGTCGAGGATCTCGAGCGCGCCCGCGCCGCTCCTGCCGGGCTCACCGTGCGCATCCCGATGTCCAAGAGCGATCAGGCCGGCGCGAAACGGCCCGTGGTGGCCATGTGCACCCGGCCCGACTCGCCCTACTGTCCGGTGGCCGCCTTGGCCGCCTGGCTGGCGGCGGCCGACATCACCCGAGGTGCGGTGTTTACCGGCCTGCGCGCCAACGCCCGCACCGTCGGCCAAGGACCGAGCCGGCTGTCCGATCGCGCCGTGGCGCGGATCATTCAGGCCGCCGCATCCGCTGCCGGACTCGAAGGTAACTTCTCCGGCCACAGCCTGCGCCGCGGCATGATCACCAGCGCGCTCGACGGTGGGGCCGATCTGCTGAGCGTGCAGCGCCACGCGCGCCATGCGCGGCTGGACACGACGCTGGGCTATCGTGAGCAGATGAGTGCGCAGGAGGCGCATCCGGGTGTGGGGTTGTTTGCTGCGCTGGCTGATCAAACGCGCGAGGGCGATTCCGGGTCTTAGCGTACTATTTTGTCAGAATCCTCCAGTCGCCCCATCGAGGCCGGTGTACCGCAATGGCGGCGAAGGCTGCGCGAAGCAGACCGTGACCGTGGCAGCATACGATCGCCTCGAGCACCTTCGAACACTCGACTGTCTACGTCATAGATGTCTCCGAACGCCGTCGATCTCCATCCGCTTCAGTCCGCAGCGGTCTCGTTGTTCGACTGTCTATACCGGGACCACCATCTCGCACCGACCGATGCGATGCGCACGGCGCTCGATCGGGGAATCCCGTCGATCGAGGCAGTTCTCGGCACGTTGGCGCAGTACGCCAATGCCCCGCCGGTGGCCGAGTTCGTGAAGTCTCACGCCGCCGATGTGGCGAGCGCACGTGAGCTTGTCCAGGCACGGGCCGAAGAGACGCGCGAACGAGAGGAAGCTTGGGAGGCATCTCGGCGCGAACAGGAGGCACAACAAGCGAACGCAAGTGCGCTGGGGTCCGTCTTTTTCCGAAGGCGAACAGCGTGGCAAGGGCTGAAGTCCGTGCCGCTCGACAGCGTCGAGAGAACGGTTGCCCAGGCGTTGTCGACACTCTGCGATGACGCCTTCAAGGTGGAAATAGCGGAGTTGGTCCCTGATACGAACGGGCGGGTTCAGCTACGACTCGAAATTGAGGTGGACTGGATCGAGAAGCGTCGTGCCGAGGCTATCTCCTCGCGTGCGGTCGGGGAAGAAGACGTCGGTGCGGGCGCTTCCAGCGCTTGATCGGCTTGGGATTGTGCGCGGGCGAACCTGCTTCTATGGAACTGGTCTGCGGCACGGCGCAATGCGTGTCAGTCCTGCGAATCGGTCGCTCGATGGAGAACGAGCGGGAGCCGACATCGACATGCACTGCCCGCCCGACTTCGCAATCGACCGGCGCTGCGGAGCGCTTGATGCACAGTGCCGACGCGACGCCGACACTGGAGGCCTTCGCGAAGAGAGAGCGAGTGGAAGCGGGCATGAGGATGAGCCCGTGGTACGAGTGATCCGGTGACGGTGCGCAAGAAACGGGCGTCCAAGAAGGTTACGGACCCGGAGTTTCTAAAGCTGACCAAGGAGGTGCTTCGGGAGCGTGTCGCTCATCGGTGTTCATACCCCGAGTGCGGACGCTCGACGGGAGGTCCGAACGTGGATCCCACGAAGGTGACCCGTACCGGGGAGGCCGCTCACATTCGCGGAGCGAAGCCGGGGGCCGCACGCTACGTTACTAAGCCGAACTTAAGTTAGATCATTGGTGCCGGGGCTGCTACCCGATCGGTGACATCCTTGCATACTCGCAGTG
>JAULKR010235191.1:0-14133 GCA_032356305.1 Prasiola linearis | reverse complement strand
GTGCTTGTGGATGAGCTGGCGACCTACACGCGTTTGTTTTACCGGACCCTCTGCGTCACAACACTGCGTCAGGTTGCAGATCAATTCATGGAAAATCTTCGAGAGATTGACGAACGGAGTCAACTCATCTTGAGCATCGAAGGCGAAGCTAGAGCCGTCGAAGTCGATGGGGATTCGAGAATCGACGAACTCTTCGAAGGTAAGTGGGGAGGCTCAGTAGAATACAGTGGAGAGACCCGTGAACTACCCGCCTCAGGCCGCCCCTTCTACGGCAACCGAGAGTAGGTCGCGCACCATGCCTACCCGCCGCGGCGGATAAGCTCCTCGAGAAGAGCGCGGTCCGCGTCGCTTTGATCGAAGCCAAGGTGATGCTGAAAAAGTGGAAAGGCGTCTGGATTGTCGATTTGCGCTAAAGCGCCCTCGACCTCTTTGCGCATCGCTCCGTGGTGGAATTGCCCCAGCAGCGAAAGCAAAAAGGTTACAGACTCCACACTCTGGATTTTACCTATGGATGCGATCGCTGCGCGTCGGACTCGCTCGTCGCTCGAATCGTTAAAAATGTGCACCAGTGAATTAAACGCATGCTGGAAGTGCAGTCCGCGCAGCGTTTCGATCGCGGCGTCGAAAACTCTAGGGTTCGGATCGCGAAGCGCTTTGCGAACCAGGGCGAAAGTACGTTTAAAAAAGAGATAGCGCAGGCTCCGAACCACGCCGGTGCGCACGTTTTCGTCTTGGTGCTCGTAGAGCACTTCGAGAGGTTTGAGCGCGGCGTAGACCTGGAGCTGGCCCAGAAGTTCCGCGACCTCTATTTGCTGCTCCGGGCTTCTCCTTTCCCCATCGTGCTCCGAGTGTTCGCAAAGGAGCGCGAGCAAAAGAGCACGGCGGCGAATGCGGTCTGGAAACCGCCTGTCTGCCACGATGGAAAGCGCCACTTCAAAAACATCACCGCCCAGCTCAAACTCCATGGTGTCAACCAGCCAGATGTCAGCGTAGGCGTCTCGCTGTTTCAAGTACTCGGGAAAGGCTTTGAGGTCGTTGTCCACGTCAGGCTGCTCTTGAAAACGCGCCTTTAGTGCGGCAAATTTTTCGCGTTGCTCAGCGCTTAGGTTTAGAGCTTCAAGCGCCTCAAGAGACTGCATGACTTTAGAATGTTCTTGCACCACCACAAAAGAGCTCAAGGCTGCTCGAAGGCTGTTTTCAACCATCCGCTCTGATTGACCGCGTTCGCGCTGGGCTTCTGCTGCTTTGAGCCACGTGTCACCTGAGCGCCTCATGTAGGAGCCGCTGTAGGGCAAGCTGTGCTGAGATGCGTAGGTGGCAACCTCTTGAAGTAGCGTGGCCGCCGCGTGGAACTCGTTTCGCTCCAGCGCCAGCGCAATGAAGTCCTCGTAGTATTGGAGGACATAGAATTTTAGACTGTCCTCCTTCAGTATTCGGATGCAGTTGAGATAGCCCTCGGCAAGGTTTTCAAATTGGCCGGACTCGCGCCCAATATTAACCAAAACCAGATAGCAATCGAATGCCCTTTCGCGTTCGCCTTCGTTTTCAAAATCATCGGCCACAATTTCGAGTTGGCGTAGGCTTTCTGAAAGCGTGCGCAGTGCCGACTCAGACTCGTCTCCCACCTCGAGCGCGCGGCTTAAGTTGTAAGTCATCAGCGCGCGCTCGTACGCATGACCGTAGTCGCGAGGTTTCTGCAGCAGCGACTGCCAGATCGGTGCAGTCGAAGCGAGGTCACCATGCTTTTCCAGATAGACGGCCTGATGCACCGGCATGCCTGCGCGTTTAAATTCGAGAGCTGCATCCGCCCAATTTTCCTGAGATACGAACACGCGAGCGCGTATAGAGATATCGCTCGGCTTGCTCAGCGCGCTCGCGGCGCGCTCATGCTCTCCTTGGTAAAGAAGAATCAAACCTCGCGACCGATTGTCTCCCATTTCGCCGTAGCATTCCGTTAGGCGTTCGAGCCACTCGCGATACTCGTAGTCGATGACGTGCGTCTTGCGCATGAGCTTGCGATACGCGTGAGCGGCAAGATCCCATTTGGCGCTCGCAAAATTAGCCTGGGCCTCAGCGCTAAGCACCTCCACCGTCATGGTCGCCTCAGTCACCGCCTAGCGCCCCATACTCTCAGCCCGACTTAAGATATCCAGCGCGCGTTCCTTACGCCCTTCTCTGGAGGTAAGCGTTTCCATCGAAACCACTTGCAGGTGCGCCAGTGAATTGAGCCAGTCGAGTCGAATCTCCGAAGAGGGAAGAATGATGATGCCAAAGATTTTGGCAAACTTGGCCAACTCCGCCATGAGCTCGGGATGGATATGGCACTGCCCGTGCGTGATGACGTAAACGACCACGTCGCGCTTATGCTTTCGGCGCAGATGCGTGATCTCACTGACGAGGCGACGGAACACTTTATCGTAGTGGCGGCCTCTCTCGGACCGGAAGGAGAGCACATAGGGGACGGATATTGTGGAACCGGGTCCCTCGCGGCAGGTCTCATACAGTGTCGAGTCGAAAAATCTGAGCCAAATCTCTTCATCTTTCAGAGAAATTTTTTTGAGAAGAGCGAGAGCCATCCCCCGAGCAAAAATATGTCGTTCGCCTCGCATGGAAGCGGAGGAGTCTACGAGCACGTAGTGAAGCGTCCGATCCTCGCTGTGATGGCGTTCGTGAGCGTAGTAAAGAAGCTCGCCGAACATCAGTTTCTGTTCGAAGACCTCATCGTCGTAAGCAAGTTCTGAAAGCATAAGCGAATCGAGCCCTCCGACCCTCTCGAGTGATGCGTATCCATCAACAGAGAAGGTTTGCGAGGCGTGGCTCCGCTTGGTCTGCAGCAGCGAAGGCATAAGATCCAGCGAAAAGTCCACCACGTCCGCCGCTTCAGGCGAGCGCATGGCCGCCATGAGATCCACGACATCGGTCTGACCTGCAAACGCTCCATCGCTTAGGACTCCTTGGCCCCGGTACATGCCGAGGAGACGAATGGTGTCGACGTTAATGAGCTCAATGGCGGTCGAGATTCGCAAGGACCACTGCCCCACGTGCGCAAGAAAATTGTAGAGACTCTGCGGGTCGAACCTTTGAAACGCGTGCACCAAGCTCTGCATGTCTAAGGGCTCATCGGCTGCTCGGATCTCCGAGGTCTGCATGCCCTTGGCGGGATCGCGCCACTGATGAATGCAGTCGCCGAGAGCCCGCACCAGCACGACGGACATCACCTCTGTAGAGACCGCCATGGCCTGAATCCGGCGCCTTGTGTCCGACGCTTCGACCGCGCGCAGCATTTCTTCGTAGCGCCGCAGATCGGGGTGAGCGCTTGCATCGACGACCATCATTGCCCGGCGCGATGAGAGGCGCCACGGCCGATCGCTCTGCTTCGAGGAGAGCAGCCCGCCCAAGTCATGGACGATAAAGAAAGGCAGATTGACACCGAGACGGTGCACTGAGTTCCACCAGTCCGCCGCCTGCCGCCTGAGCACTTCGTCGCCATCCTCGAGGCACGAAAGGACCAGGGTCGAATACTGACGCTCGCTAAAGGTCGCAACGAGGTCCTGCCCCTTACGGCTGTCGGTCATCGCCCACCTTCTCCCTCGCCGCCAAGCGGATCGCTATCCGCCAAATTTTGAAGACGCAAAGACTGTTTCCAGAAGATGGTCGACCTGCACAATCATCCGAGTTGCAGTTTCATTATTTTGCAGCTCCAAAGCCGACTTGATATCGCTCAGATTTTTCAGCTGTGAAAAGAGCTGCACGTCGGAAAGAGCATCCCCTTTGGTTAGGAGATTGCGCACCAGTTCGAGCTCTGCCAACAGATCTTCAAGTCGGACTGAGGGCCCTAAGAAGCTACCCAGATTTGGGTTGGAGCGATAGTAGCGCTCGATCACCGGATTCACGGTCTCAAGCAGAATGTCCGCCTGCTCCAAGTTGCTCCAGACGTGTCTCAGAATAAAAAAATCACCGTCCACCACCTGGCTCCTGCCCTGAAGTAGAGCAGATGCCGCAAAAAGCTTTAGACACTTGACCGCCCGGCGGTCTGAAATAAAGACACCCTCGGAACGGATCTGAAAAATAAGTCCTTTGTACTTAGCTAGGAAGTCCTCTGGGATTTCGATGGCGTCCTGCAGCGAAGCCTGGATGCGACGAATGTCGCCGGATGAAATAATCGGAGCCACCGTGGCCGCACGCCCGGTCATTTTTTCTTTCTCAAATACGAGTCCGCGCTGAAGCAGCTCATGGAAGTGATAAGAATCGAGATTGTCCGACCGGACGCGGATCATAAAGCGATCGAAAATAGCGAGAAGCCCCTCGTCGTTGGGCACTTCGTTTGACGCCGCAAAAACCGACATCAACGGAACCTTGACGACATCTGGCCCGTTGCTAAAGCGGCGTTCGTTTATCATGGTCAGTAGCGAATTCAGAATCGCTGAGTTCGACTTAAAAATCTCATCAAGAAAAACGACTTCTGCTTCGGGCAGCATGCCCTCTGTACGACGCCGGTAGCGTCCCTCCCGAAACTCGTTGATGTCGACGGGCCCGAAGAGCTCGTTGGGCTCGGTAAATCGAGTGAGCAGGTACTCGAAATAGTGCGAGTCCAATAGAGCCGCAAAGGTGCGAATCATCGCCGACTTTGCCGTTCCTGGCGGCCCGACTATTAACGCGTGCTCGCCTGCTATCACCGCGATGATCAGGAGCTGAATAATTTCTTGCTTGTCGAGAAAGCGCGATTCCAAAAAACGCGCCACTTCTTTTAAGGTGGCACTCGTCTTTTCGATGTCGAGCGCCGGTGTCGTGCCTTCTTGAGTCTGACTCGTCATAGGGGATTCGCCTCGGACTCTACCACGCCGCCGTGGCGACTCAGGTTCGATTGCAGCGTCGAAATCAACGTCGCGTCTTCTCCAGATTGAAGCGCCTTGAGCGTGCGACACAGCTCGAGCGGTTCGCACACTCGAGCCGGGGCGGCAGGCTCTGCTGGAACGCGAGCCCAAAGCTTTTCAAAGTTTGACAGCGCCAAAAGCGCCGCATGGTCGAAAGGCGACGTTTCCTGCATCGCTGAAAAAGTCTCTACGAATGCGTCGAGATCGGGAGCGGCCGGGTGAGCCGCGGGGCGGATGGCGAGCTGATAGAGGCAATGCACGAGCAAGGATGCGACAATATACACCTCGCTGCTCTCCGGGCGCCTCAGCAAAAAGGCGGTCATGGCTGCCGCGTAGCGTCCCAATTCTCTGAGCGACTCGCTCAGATTTTTGCGTGTTAAGATCTTATGAACCACCCAGCGTGAGAGCTCAACGTCCTTAAGAACGAAGGTTGCGTCCTCCCAGTTCAACTGAAACCAGGGTGGCAAAGATGCCCCGAAGAGAGAGAGGGGGCTCAGGCCCATGAGCTGCATCATCAGCTTTCTCTGGTCGTCCCCTTCGAGGACGTCGCTCAAGGTCGCTCGCTGCTCTTCCGTCGACACCCGCCTGACGTTCGACCAACCGAGCAAGCGCTGCGGCGGATCTTGGCCGTAGAAATTTGCCGAGCCGCTCCACCACGAGAGGCGCCGGTCACGGCGATAGGTGCTCAGAACCAAACGAAGCACGCCGTGGCGCTGGAAAGCGTTTTGTTTTGATGGCGCATCGCAACCGAGCAGAAATGATCTTGATGCCCTCAAAATTTTCTCGCGAGATTTTGCTTTGACGTCATGCCCCGGATGGGAGAGAAAGTAAATGTTATGAAGCGCCGCGCAGAGTCTGAGTTCGTCTTCGTCAAATCCAAGATTCAGCGCCCATGGAGTGACCAGCGACAGGGCGCGCTCTCGAAGCTCATCGACTTTGGAAAGTTCAAGGGTGGCATGGGGAAGCTCTCGCACGTAGGTATCGAAAAGTTCGGAATCGATAGGTGCACCCACGCGCATTTCTTTACCGGCCACGAGCGGATAGGCAAAGGAATCGATAAAGTTGGTGAGGGAGCGCTGAGACACGCGACATCGAGCTTACGACTTTTCTCGCGTGGAGTGCCATCTCGGACCCGAGATACTTTCCTTCCTGGATATTGCAAGGGGGGCTGGTGTTCAATAGTCTGAACCGGCATGAAAACGCTTGCACGCATCGGTGAAGTCATAGACGACGACTACACGGTCGTCCGGTTGATTGGCCGTGGTTCCATGGCGGACGTTTTTGAGGCGGAGACGACCCAGGGAGAGCGAATCGCGCTAAAGATTTTGCGCAACCAAGTTGGCGCAGATTCGGTCGAGGTCAAGCGACTCGAAAGAGAAGCGAGCGCCCAGAGTCGCATCGATAGCAACCATGTTGCAAAAATCTTCGGAGCGGGTTTGACCACTGAAAGACGGCCTTACTTGGTCGTCGAGTTGCTGCGAGGTCGATCACTGCGCGAAGTGGTTCGCAAAGGTGCGGTCGCATCGGTCAGCGCGGCTAGCTACGCCTGGCAGGCGCTCCAGGGTCTCAATGCCGCCCATCAAGCGGGCGTGATTCACCGAGACTTGAAACCTGCGAATCTAATGCTTGAGGATTCCAATGGTCCAGTTGAGCGCGTTGTCGTGATTGATTTCGGTTTTGCGAGCCTCGAGGGCGCCGCGCGCTTAACCGCTCAAGGCACGATTGTGGGTAGTCTCTCCTACATCGCGCCCGAACGTTTTTCAGGACAACCCGGGGGGCCCTTGGCGGACCTTTATTCGGTCGGAATTATCCTCTACGAACTCGTGACCGGTAAAAAGCCCTTTTCCGCCGAGAGCGACCTTGCTCTGATGCAAATGCAGCTTCACACCGTGCCGCCGTCACCGATGGAGGTGGCGCCAACCCTCGCGATCTCGCGGGCACTTTCGTCCATCATCATGAAGGCACTGGCCAAAGACCCGAGGCACCGCTACTCAAGCGCCGAGGACATGGCCGCCGAACTCGATCGCGCGATTCAGGGCGACGACCTCGAGAAAACGCCTTAGTAGCGGATCCCGAGGGCTCCGTATCCCCCTAGATAGCGGTCGGATGCACCAGGCACATCAGCCAGCATGTCGCCGTTGCGGTCGAGCATGTTCGCCGGCGGAGTTCCCCCCTGAAAGACATAACCGATATAAGTCACTCGGCCGCCGAATCGAAGCATGAAGTTGTCGCCGAGCGCGTACTCAAATCCAACATCTCCATCGACGCCAGTGACGGTCGCGGGTCCATATTGGCTCTGCTCTTGAATTTCGCCGGCGTCGAGGATAAGGACGCCTCGAACGTCGGCAAAAAAAGTTAGCTTGCCCTCTGGGTAGCGAAGTACCAAACCTGGATCCACGTACTTGTATTCGACGTTGGGGATTTCGATGGGAGTCGCCGAAGCGCCCTTGTCGATAGCGAACTTTTGGACGTTGTAGCCTACCGTTAAAGCCACGGAGGGGCTGGATGCCGAGGAACCAAAGACGTGCCGAAGCAGTGCCCCCACGCGGAAGCGCTCCATGGAGGTGTCAACTTGAGCACTGCCATCTGGAGCCGTGGTGCTTATTGAGAGCGCGCGCTCGTAGCTACCGGTGATACCGAGATTCGCTGCGAGGCCGCTGGCTCCTTCTGAGAGCGCCAAGGGATACAGCTCTCCTGCAACGTAGGCGGTGGGCACGAAACTGCCCTCATAAGCGGGCGGGGGGTCGACACTCGGCTCTACCGTGAAGCTAAGATTTCGCTGCATGGTCCCTGTCCCGGCAAAGACGACAAAGGAAGGCGGTCGACCGCCACTCTTCTTGCGCGGTCTGTCGGATCTTTCATCGCTGGTATCCACATCTCTAAAGTTTTCGCCATCGAACTCGTCTTCCGCATCGTCTTCGTCAAAGTCCTCGTCGTCGAACTCATCGTCTTCATCGTCGTCATCGCCCATGTCGTCATCCTCGAAGTCGTCGTCGCGTCGACGATCTTCGCTGCGGCGAACTCTAAGGCGCTCGCGGCGACGCCGGACGCGCTCGCTCGCGCTGGGCTGCTCGCGCTCATCTTCGACGCGATCCTCCGGCTCATCTTCTCGATCGATGGTCTCATCGCGAGCCTCCATAGATTTTGGCAAGGCCCCAGAAAGCGCGGCGACCCCCTCTTGTAAACGCGGCTGCAGCTTGCGTTCGATGGAAGGGGAAAGGCGCGGTTTCGCGAGCTTTAACGTAATTTTCTTAACGATGACTCCAGATTTTCCTGAGCGTATTCGAAGCACCAGTCGGTAGCGTCCTCCGACCGCGTCAAGGGTCCCATCAACCACGCCGTCTGCCTCGAGATAGCGAGCAACTCGTTTGATATTTTTAGGCGTGAGCTTTCGGGCTCGCAGACGTTTGGCCGCGTTGCGGTACGCTTGAGCTGACATGGTTACATTCGGCTCAAGCAGTCGGACCACGTCTTTTCTAAGCGCCGGAGTTCTCGAACCTTCAATCTCCAATACCGCGAGTCGTTTTTCCGCGTGGCCGCTCCCCTGACACCACGCTAGGACGAATAGGATTGCGGAAAGTCTCAAAAGCAAGCGATGGGTCCCCATGACCCCATAATACGTCAATTTGTTCGATCTTGCAGGGCCGGCTGATTGTGAGACCAACGCGCATACGTATACCTGTCTATAAGCAGGTGCGTTAGGCCCGCATTTTCATCCCCCAAAAATATCGACCTTGACCTTTCGCAATGGGGGTCCACTTAGGGGTAGTGTTTAGAGGACATCGATGTTTATTTTAATCGTCGGAGCGGGCGAAGTCGGCACGTACCTCGCACGCACATTTATAGATGAAGGCCATGACGTGTCCCTGCTGGACCACGACGAGGGTCGGGTCCGTGAGCTTGAGGAAGGCTTCGACGCTCTTTGGGTACACGGCAGTGGACTTGACCGAGAAGCGTTGCTCAGCGCTGGACTTAGCAAGGCCGACCTCATTATTGCCGCCACTGAAATTGATGAGGTCAACCTAGTCGCGTGCATGATCGCCTCCAAAATCGCCCGCAACGACGTGCGCACCATCGCAAGGGTACGCGGGATCGAGCAGTACAAAAACACGCGCATCAAGGCCGAGGATCTTGGCCTGTCCATGCTCGTCGGACCGGAAGAGAGCGTCGTGGATCAGATATGCCGGCAGCTCTCGTTTCAAGGAGCTGGCGAAATCCGTCACCTCGCAGACGGGCGCTTGGTGCTACTTGAATTGCCGGTCAGCGAGGACTCGCCCTTGGTGCAGACGCCCTTCAGCGACTTAAACTCCATCTTACCGGCGGATTCTCTCATAGCCGGCATTTACGGCGATGATGGATTTCGTATTCCAAGCGGCGACAGCGTGCTCAAAGAAAACGAACGCGCCGAGGTTGTGACGACGCCAGAACATATCGATGAATTTCTGATCTTATCGGGTAAGCCGTGGCATCGGGTCAAACAGGTACTGATCTTAGGCGGAGGCTCGCTCTCCCTGAGGGTTGCGACGCGACTGGAGTGGATGGGGATGCGCCCCACAATCATCGATTCCGATGAACACCGAACCGCGCTCGCATCAAAGACTCTAAAGCGTTCTATTGTCCTCATGGGGGATCCCAGCGATCCCGATCTGCTCCGTGAACAGCTCAGCGAGTCCGCTGACGCGGTGATCGTCGCGCTCGATGACGGCGAGAAAAATGTGCTTGTCGGTCTCTTCGCCAAACAGCTCGGCGCAAAAAAGGTCATCGTGCAGTCCGACAAACTCGCTTACGCACCGCTCGCTCATAAGATGGGTATCGACGCCGTCATTAGCCCAAGGCAGGCCATCACTCGGAGCATTCTTCAGTTTGTTCGGCAGTCCGCATCGAGCCACGTGCTCGGTGAACACGAAGGCGAAGTGCTGGAGCTCCTGATCCCCAAGTCGCCGAAGCACGGCGAACTCTTAACGTCCCCACTCAAAGACTTAAACTTTCCCAAAGATTCGCTAATCGGCGGGATTCTTCGAGACCAGGAGGTTTTCATTCCGAGCGGAGATACCTTGCTGAAAGAAGGCGATAGGATTTTTGTCTTCACGCTTCGGGGTGCGATCGCGCCCATCGAGTCGCTGGTGAGCTGATGCGTCTAGGCGCCGTCTTCAGAGTCATCGCCAAACTTCTTTGGTTCACCAATCTAACGATGTTTGTGCCCTTCGCCGTGGGGCTCATCCTGAGAGATGGCACCGCCAGCGACTGGCTCATCTCCATGTTTCTTTGCGGCTTGCTAGCTTTTGCCCTGCCGCGTTTAACGATCTCCAAGCGAGATCGGGATGTGCTGCTCCGCAGGCGAGAGAGCTTTATGTCTGTGTGTCTGAGCTGGCTCATTCTCGTTTTTTTTACCAGCCTCGCCTTCCATCTCTCCGGGGAGTTCGACTCCTTCGCCCAAGCTTTCTTCGAGTCGATGAGTGGCTTCACCACCACGGGCGCCACAGTCATCGGCGACATCGAATCTCTACCCGAATCGATTCTTTTCATGCGCTCTTGGTCGCACTGGATTGGAGGCATGGGCATCATCGTGTTAACCGTGGCCATCTTGCCAGAGCTTGCGCTCGGGGGAATGCAACTTTTCTCAGCTGAAAGCAGCGGCATCGGTTCGGACAAACTCGCACCGCGAATCGCGGCAACCGCGCGTCGCCTCTGGAGCCTCTACCTCGCGATCACGGTGATTTTGACGCTGCTACTCATCCCCGGGGGTATGTCTTTTTTCGACGCCATCAACCACGCCATGGCAACCATCGGCACGGGAGGGTTCTCAACAAAAAATCAATCGATCGCCGGTTTCGACAGTCTCTACATCGAGATGGTGATCTTAGTCTTCATGTGGCTCTCGGGTCTCAGCTTCACGCTTCAATACCGAGCCTTTCTGCAACGGCAACCTAAACGCCTCTGGGCAAACCCCGAAGCGCGGCTTTACTTTTTCCTCACCCTTGCGGCAATCGTCTTGACCACGCTCAGCGTGTACAACAGTGACGCCTACGAATCATTTGGCGAGACGCTCCGCTACACCTCGTTTCAGGTGGTTTCGATCATCACGACCACCGGCTTTGGAACCGCGGATTTTGACGCTTGGCCCGAGTTTTCGCGCATGCTTCTCGTGATTCTCATGTTCATCGGGGGCTGCGCTGGCTCTACGGCGGGCGGCTCAAAGGTTATTCGGCTCTACATTATTTTTAAGCATACAGTGGTGCAGATCCGACGCTCCATCCGCCCTCGATTGATCCAGCCGATTCAAATTGGCGACCGAGATGTGCCGCACGAAACCACCGAGGCCATCCTTGGATTCTACTTGCTCTATTTCGCGATTATTGTCGGTATGGGTTTGGGCATGACGGCGCTTGGTATGGACTTGGTTAGCGGGTCGACCGCAGCAGTAAGCGCGATGAACTCTATCGGTCCTGGTCTCGGAAGCGTCGGAGCTGCGCAAAATTTTTCCACCGTTCCAGACTCTGGGTTGATGCTGCTATCGGGCGGCATGCTTTTCGGACGCCTCGAAATCTATCCTCTTCTTGTTCTGTTCTCGGCGCATTTTTGGCGTCGCGGCTAGTTTAGCCTCTACCTACACCTCGTATGCAGTCTGGGTTTTGCGCCCACGCGCCGCCCTGAGCGCACACGCTCCTGTGACCGGGCGCTTTGAAATGCATTGCCTTTCATAGCGAAGCGCGCCAGTCTTTGGAGTTGGGGGAATATGTTGCATGACTTCTTTTCGACGCCGACCGGTCGTTACCGGCGCTCACGAAACCATACCGAAGCCTCGGGTCACGATAGACGATTGTGATGACGAATCAGTCGTGGTTGTGACCGAGGCTTACGGCCCCCAGGGTCATAACCTGGTCGGTCTCAGCGATGTGACTTTTGACGGCCACCCCGCGATCACGCTCATGGTTCGCATTGGCGAGCTTGAGGAACTCATTCACCTCTCGCCCATCACTGGAGACAACCGCAAGGATGGTTTCACCGACATACCCGAGCGCGCGTCCTGCGAGTTGCTCTGCCCCATCAGCCAACTGCCTCTTGAGATCGACTCCGAGCTTTCGCGCGCGAACTACGGGACTTACGCGCTTCTTTATCTCACAGCAAACAGAAATCCTCAGGACGTCGTCGCCATCGGTACACAATGGGGTCACCCTCATACCCGAGTCATGAATTACTTCGAGTTGCTCTCGACTTGGTTTGAATCTGATTAGGCCCAGAGAAGGTTAAGCGCTACGGCTGAGTCGTAATGACAACCCGCGCGGGAGCCGATGGAGAATCGCCATCGGGCATCGCTCTGACCTCATAAGTGTAAGTCGTACCTGGTGCCAAGTCGCTGTCAAAGTGACTTTGCCCGTCAGTGTTCGCTACGACAGCACCGTCCCGGCTCACCTGGTATCGCATCGCCACCGGATAGTTGTCGGCGGGCTGCCAAAAGATCTCAGCGCTCGACCGACTGTACACCTCTCCGCGTGAGCTCACCGGCGCGCCGAGTCCGGTTCCTTCCGCGGCCCCTGGAGCTTCGGGGTAGTTCATGTCCGTCTTTTGATAGACGCGAACGTAGTCGACTTCGAATCGCGCCGGAAAAGCCGTCGAGTCGTCGGGGTTACCGGGCCAAGTTCCGCCAACCGCGAGATTCAGTAAAAAGTGTTTTGGGTGGTCAAAATCCGCCGGCGTCTGGCTGCTAAAGACGACCTCACCGTCAAAGAGCCAATCGATTTGTGAGGGTCCCCACACGGCCGCGTAGACGTGAAATTCCGAATTTAAATCACTCGCGGCCTCAACCGCTTTTCCTTCTTGCTCAAGAGAGCCCGACTGGTTGGTGTGCCGAGTCGTGTGGTACGTGGAACCCTCGTCTCCCAAGTATTCCATAATGTCGAGTTCGGGTAGAACCTCCACACCCTCGGGCCAGCTCTCGTAGGTCGGTAGAGCCCAAAACGCTGGCCAGAGTCCTTTTCCTTTGGGCAACTTGGCGCGTATCTCGTACTTTCCATAGAGCTGTTCGAACCCTTGACGACTCGTGAGCACTCCAGACACGTAAGCTTGCGAGGTGACATTCCTAAGCGAGTCAGGCGTTTCTTGAGCTGTGATGCTTAGGACGCCCTGATTGATTTCAAAGGGACTGAAATCATGCGTCTCCGGGTCAACATAGAACTGCAGCTCGTCATTGATGATCGTTTCGCGGGGCCAGACAAATTCGGTGTTGTAGCGAGACAGATCTAGAGTCTCGAATTCGTCCGCGTAAGTCAGAGTCCACTCGGCATCGACGTCTTCATCTGAGACGAGACCCGGCTCTACAGGTTCAGGGATCCGCTCCTCGGAGCCCAATTCGGCGGCACAACCCGCAAACCCTACGTGTCCCACGAGCAACGCCATGAGGATGCGCTTAAAAGAACCTAGGACATTCGTCGTGTTTGGTTTAGGTGCGGACATGTACGACGTATTAAGCAAGTCCAAGACCAATTGGGGCGCATCGACACCACCGCGAGGTGGCTGTAGTCATAATAGCTACTTAGCTTAGGCATCATCGGTCGATTGCACGAGGCGTGTCAGCCCTGAACTCGGGTGGTCGATGACTTCGCTCACCGATGTGGAGTCGACTATCCCACCCAGCGAAGTTGAGCCCGTCTCGGCCGCATGGCGCTGATTCGACGAGAGAGAGCATGAAACCTCGTGTAGGTATTTATTCACTCTAGAGGCATGAGGGTTTTCGCTGTTATCCTTAGAGACGGTGCTTGGTTGCAAGAACATTTTTATCGCGTCGACGGCACTGGCCATCGCCCTGCCTGCTTTCTGCACGCCAGCACTCGTTAGCGCTCAGAAGGATTCCAGTCGAGTCAGTCGGAAGAAAGCGAATAAACGCGCGAAGTCCGCGCGCGCTAAAAATGCGAAGTCGAGGCGTAAGCAGAAGTCAGAAGAAGCCGCGCTTCAAGCCGACGAAAGCTCAGCAATCAATCAACCTGCGGAAGTCGTGATCGAGGAGCAGTTCCCTCAGACTCTCGACGCCGAGTCTCGAGAGAGCGAGACCGCCCAAGAGGCAAAATCTCGCGCCGCAGACTCTCATTCTTCGACCTTCGGCGTGGCTCTCGAATTTTATAACGAGGACAGTCGCCTCGACGCCAACACGCAATTCGATTCGACATCCATCGACGAGTCTTTCGACTACGAAGCGGGCTTTACTGGGCTGCGTCTTTGGTACCAGCGCCCCTATAAAGAGCGTTTTAGGGTCGGTGCAGGA
>JAULKR010235190.1:29327-49081 GCA_032356305.1 Prasiola linearis | reverse complement strand
ACGAGGCGGCGCTCGACGCGCTCGTCCGGGCGACGCCCGCCGACGAGCGGCGCGCGCGTCTCGGCCTGCTCGCCGAGGGTACGGTGCAGGTCGTCAACGAGCGGCGCTCGAGCTACATCGACGGCATCCGGCGCTACACGCGCCAGCAGATCGCCCTGTCCGAGCGCATCGAATCGACGCTGAACGAGCTCGCCGAGCGCGACGATACCGACCGCGCGGTGATGAACGCGCCGGGCGACGCCCCCGCCGACGACGTCCAGCAGACGCTCGCCTGGAACGAGCGCCTGTACGACCAGCGCGAGCACTCCATCCGCGCCCTGTGCGAGCAGCCGGTCAAGCTCGAGGAGCGGCTCGCGGAGGTCATGCGCGCCCTGGCGCAACGCTTGCCGGAGTCCTGAGCGTGGTCGCACCGGACGGGTCCGCACCGGGCGGGGCCGTTCCGCGTCGCGCGTCCGGGCATCGCGCGATGCCCACTTTCCTGCGCCTGCGCGCGGCCTCCCGGGCGATCGCCTACGCGGGCGTGTCGATCGCCTGCCTGAGCGCCGGCGCCCTGACCGCGGACGCCCTGGCCGCGGACCCCTCGGCCGCGGACTCCTCGGCCGCGGCCGACGAACCGCTGAGCTTCGGTTTCATCGAGCACCCGCCCGGCGAGCGGTTCCTGGTCGATTCGCACCGGATGCACATCGACTGCGGCGGCGCGGGCGAGGTCACGGTGCTGCTCGAGATCGGTCTCGGCGGCAGCGCGCTCGAATGGGGGCCGGTACGCGAGCTCGTCGATGCGCGGGCGCGCACCTGTGTCTACGACCGTGCGGGCTACGGCTGGAGCGATGCGGTGGCGTCCCCGCGGGACGCGGAACATCTCGCGCGCGAGGAGGACGAGTTGCTGGGGCTCGCGGGGATCGACGGCCCCTTCGTGCTGGTCGCGCATTCGTTCGGCGGTTTCGTCGCGCGCTCGTTCGCCGAGCGCCGGCCCGAGGACATCGCCGGCATGGTGCTGGTCGACTCGTCGCACGAGCGCCAGTTCGAACGCCTCGAGCGGGCCGGCGGCAAGCTGATGATGCCGCGCGACGGCCAGTTCGTGGTCTCCGCCGTCGACGTGCCGGAGGAGCTGCCCGACGCGCTCGAGCGCCAGGTGCGCGCGTTCGCCCGCATGCGCAAGACCTACGCGGCGACCCACGGCGAGATGGCGAGCTTTCGCGAATCCGCCCGCCAGGTCGAGCGTCAGCGGGCGCGCCAGGTGCTGCCGGTCGATTTCCCGATCACCGTGATCCGTCGCGGACGACGCGTCTACGCCGACGACGCGGAGGGGCGGCGCAAGGACGCGACGTGGGCCGAGCTGCAGGAGGATCTCGCGACCTTGAGCCGGCGGGGCCGGGTGCGCGTCGCCCGCGACAGCGGCCATCAGGTGCACGCCGAGCAGCCCGACCTGGTCGCCGAGGAGATCCTGCGGCTCGTCGACGCGTACGAGGGCGAGGGTGAGTCCGAGGGCGGGGGCGGGAACGAGGGCGGGGCCGCGACGCGATGAGGCGCGACCGGCCCGCCGCCACGGATGCGCCCGCCGCGGGCATCGACGCGCGCAGGCGGCGGGCGCTCGTGCGCGGCGTGGGAGCCGGGCTCGCGTTGTCCGGCGCGGCGAGCGCGGGCGCGGACACCGTACCGGCCTCGCGGCGCACGCCCGGCGGCGGATTCTCGAACTACGGCATCCCGCCGCGGGGCGACGGGGCGCCGGATCGCTGGCCGATCCGCTGGATCGCCGCCGATCCGGGGGTCCCGGGCGAGGGCGTGTCGTGGAGTCCCCTGCACGAGCTCGAGGGCTCGATCACGCCGAACGGGCTGCACTTCGAGCGTCATCACGCGGGCGTGCCCGCGCTCGATGCCGCCGGCTGGACGCTCGACGTCGACGGACTGGTACGGCGTCCGCTGGTGCTCGACCTCGACGCCCTGCACCGGCGCCCGCTGCGTTCGCGCGTCGCCTTCATCGAATGCGGCGGCAACAGCAACGCGTGCTGGCGCCCGGAACCGGTGCAGGCGCCGGCGGGCTGGCTGCACGGGCTGGTGTCCTGCAGCGAATGGACCGGGGTGCCGCTCGCGGCGCTGATCGACGAGGCGGGTCCGGACGCCCGCGCGCGCTGGCTGGTGGCGGACCCGCTCGACGCGTCGGGGGTGACGGTGAGCCTGCCGCTCGCCACGCTGCCGCCCGACGCGCTGGTCGCGCTGTACCAGAACGGCGAGCCGATCCGGCCGGAGCAGGGCTGGCCCGCGCGGCTGGTGCTGCCGGGACTCGAGGGCATCGCCCAGGTCAAGTGGCTTGGTCGGCTGCGACTGACCGACCGGGCGGCGATGTCGCGCTTCGACACCGTCGCCTACACCGATCTCCAGCCCGACGGTTCGGCGCGGCGCTTCACCCGGACGATGGGCGTGAAATCGGTGATCACGCGGCCGACCGTCGGCACGGGCATCGCGCCGGACGCCGCGCGGGTCGAGGTATCGGGCCTCGCCTGGAGCGGTGCCGGGCGCATCGCGCGGGTCGATGTCAGCACCGACGGCGGGGTCCGCTGGGAACGCGCGCGGCTCGACGGACCGGTGCGCGATCGCGCCTTCACCCGGTTTCGGTTCACCTGGTCACGGGCTTCCGGCAACGGTCCGGACGGCGCCCCGGCGATTCTCGCGAGCCGCGCGACCGACGAGCGCGGCGCGGTGCAGCCGACCCGCGCCGCGCTGATCGGCGAGCAGGGCCATGCGCCCTACCACCACTACAACGCGATCCTCGCGATGCGGGTGGAGGCCTCCGGGCGGCTGCGGAACGTCCATGTCTGATTCTCGCCCGCGGGGCGTCGTCGGGGGCCCGCGACGCGTGCCCGCCGCCGGCATCGCGGCGCTCGCGCTCGCGCTGTCGAGCGGCGCGGTGCCGGTCGAGCTCCCCGACATCGTCTTCGCCGACGGCACGGGCCTGCCCGAGGGCTCGGGCAGCGCCGCGGACGGTGCGCCCCTGTACGCGCGCCTCTGCGCCGGCTGCCACGGTTCGCGAGGCGAGGGCGCGAGCGCCCTCGAGCTCGTCGGGGAGCGCGCGTCGCTCGCGAGCGAGTACCCGGACCGCGGCATCGCGGCCTTCTGGCCGTGGGCGCCGCCGCTCTGGGACTACGTGCGCCGGGCGATGCCGCCGGACGCGCCGGGCTCGTTGAGCGTGGACGAGACCTACGCCGTCGTCGCGCGGTTGCTCGAGATGAACGGCCTGATCGCGTCCGGCGAGGTGGTCGATCGCGCCTCGCTCGCCGCGCTGCGCATGCCGAACCGGGAAGGCTTCACGGACATCGACCTGCCCGAGTAGGCGCTTCGGCGCGACGCGAATGCCGGGCTACCGGATTGCAATTGATGCTTGGAAGGCAAGACGCACGGGAGAGAGGACCGGCGTGCTGTCAATATCGTCTCACGTGAACAGCGGCCCGCCGACTCCTGCCGTGTCCGAACCTCCCCTCGCCGTGCCCTCGTTCGACGATCCGTCGAGCGCCCTGCCGGACGGGCTCGCCCGCACGATGCTGGCCCGCATCGCATCCCCGATCGTGCGCATCGCCGCCGACGGCCGATGGTTGTCGGTCAACGACGCGTTCTGCGAGCTGATCGGACGATCGCGCGAGTCGTTGTCCGGCTCGACCTTCGAAAGTCTCTGCCATCCCGAGGATCGTGACCGCGTGGGCGGGAGCTTCGCGCGCTTCCTCGCGCGCGACGGCGAGTGGCAAGTGGAGACCCGCGTGCACGGGTGCGATGTCGGGATGGTGCGCTGGATCCGGCTGCACGCCACGGTCGTCGAGCGCGACGGGCGGGGCGCACCGACGGCCGTGGTCGGCGTCGTCGAGGACTTGACGGAGCGCCGGCGCGGCGAGTCGCGCGCGCGCGCGCGGACGCTGGAGAATGCGCGCCTGCGCGAGAGCGTCCGCCGCTCGGACGAGCGCAACGACCTGTACCTCGCGACGCTCTCCCACGAGCTCAGGAACCCGGTCGGCGCGATCCGCAACGGCCTCGGCCTGCTCCGCCCGGTCTGCGCGAGCGACGGCGATCGCTGGGCCTTCGGCATGATCGACCGGCAGATGCACAATCTCGTGCGCCTGCTGGACGACCTGCTGGACGCCTCGCGCATCACCCGCGGCGAGTTGCGGATACGTCGCGTACCCGTACATCCGGGCGCGATCATCGAGCGGGTGCTCGTCGACCTGGGTCCGCGCGCGCGGCGCAAGCGCCTGGTCATGGACTATCGGGCCGATCCCGCGCTCGGCCGGGCGATGGTCCTCGCCGACGGTTCGAGACTCGAGCAATCGATCGCGGCGCTCGTGTCGAACGCGATCCGCTTCACCGCCGAGGGCGGGCGCATCGAGATCGGGACGACGCGGCGCGACGGTCGGCTGGTGCTCGTCGTCGCGGACGAAGGCATCGGCATCGGTGCCGATCAGCTCGCGCGCGTGTTCGACCCGTTCACGCAGTTCGCGCGCGAGCACGAGCACGGCGACGGAGCGCTCGGGCTGGGCTTGACCCTGGCGCGCGAGCTGCTGCGCCTGCACGGCGGCGACATCGAGGTGCGGAGTGCGGGGCAGGGCGAGGGCAGCGCCTTCACCGTGACGCTGCCGCTGGTGCCGGGTGGGCCGGAACCGGCTTCGGAGCCTGCCCCCGGGCACGGGGCGCCTCTCGTGCAGCGGTGCCCGGTAAGCCTCGCCGGGCTCGAAACGCGAGGGGCGCGCCACGCGCGAGGCGGGCTGGACATCCTGCTGGTGGACGATCATCTCGACGCGCTGGCCGCGTTGCGGGGGCTGCTCGACCGCGCCGGGCACCGGGTGCGCGGCGCGGTCGACGGCGCCGGCGGCATCGCCGCGGTCGCCGACCGGGCGCCCGACCTGCTGCTGCTCGACATCGGCCTGCCGGACATCTCCGGGCTGGAGGTCGCGCGTTGCATTCGCGCGAACGGGGCCAACGGCGACGTCTACCTCGCGGCGTTGACGGGGTTCGGTCAGGACGAGGACCGGCGCCGCTCGCGCGACGCGGGCTTCGACGAGCACCTGGTCAAGCCGGTGAAGCTCGCGGCGTTGCTGCAACTGATCGATCGGGTGCGCTCGTGCCGCGCCCGTTCCGGCGTGACGGGCTGAGGGTCCGCGCGCCGCGCCCGTCCGAACGGTCCGGTGACGGCATGGGCTCGTATCGTAGGTTTCCCCCTTTCACGTCCCGCAACCCCATGACTCGACGTCCGGCGAGCGATGCCGCATGAACACGGCCATCGCGTTCCTGCTGTGCATGACCTTCCTGATCTCGATCGGTGGCCTGTTCCTGATGGTCTGGGGACTCGCCAACGATCAATGGGGCGACGGGCAGGAGGCGGCGAAGACGATCTTCGCCGAAGGCGAGGTCGGTCGGGTCGAGGACCCGGCGGCGTCTCCCGCGCAGCGCGAGGAGCTGCAGGACGAGAAGATCGCCGACGCCAGCGACGACGGGCCCGGCGGAATCGACCAGGGCGAGCTCGCCGACCGGATGATCTACGACCGCTCCAGCAGGCGGCCGGTGCTCTGGTGGCTCACCTCGGCGATGGTCTGGCTGCTCGTCGGCTCGGTAATGGGGGTGATGGCGTCGCTGAAGCTGCACCTGCCGGACTGGCTCTCGGATGACGCGGTGCTGACCTTCGGGCGCGTCCGGCCGGCGCACCTGAACGTCGTCGCCTACGGCTGGGCGTCGATGTCGGGGGTCGGCGTCGGCCTGTGGCTGGTGCCGCGCTTGTTCAAGACCGCGCTCGGCGGCCGCCAGTACGCCACCGCGGGCGCGGTGCTGTGGAACATCGGCGTGGTCACCGGGGTGATCGCGATCCTCGCGGGCTTCAGCGAAGGGCTCGAGTGGCTGGAGTTCCCGTGGCCGTCCGACGTGCTGCTGGTGCTCGGCGGTGCGCTCGCCGCGGTGCCGCTGATCATGACCATCCTGCAGCGCCGCGTGCACCATCTCTACGTCAGCGCCTGGTACCTGATCGCGGCGCTGGTCTGGTTCCCGATGCTGCTGATCACCGGCAACCTGCATTCGCTGTTCGTCGGGCCCGAGCAGGGCATCCTGAACTGGTGGTTCGCGCACAACGTGCTCGGGCTCTGGATGACGCCGCTCGGCCTCGCGGCGGCCTACTACCTCATTCCGAAGATCACCGGCACGCCGATCTACTCCTACACGTTGTCGCTGATCGGCTTCTGGGCGCTCGCGCTGTTCTACAGCCAGGTGGGCGTGCACCACCTCATCGGCGGGCCGGTGCCGACCTGGCTGACGACGCTCTCGATCGTCACCAGCGTGATGATGATCATCCCGGTGGTCGCGGTGGCGGTGAACCACCACCTGACGGTGCTGCCCCGCTGGCGCATGGTGCTGACCTCGCCCACGTTGCGCTTCGTGGTGGCCGGGGCGATCATGTACACGCTCGCCTCGGTGCAGGGCTCGATCGAGGCGTTGCGCTCGGTCAACACGGTCACGCACTTCACCCATTACACGGTGGCCCACGCGCACATGGGCGTGTACGGCTTCCTGTCGTTCGTGATGTTCGGCTCGATCTACTTCATCCTGCCGCGCCTGACCAACTGGGAGTGGCCGTACACCTGGGCCATCAGCCTGCACTTCTGGCTGGTGTTCATCGGCTTCGCGATCTACTTCGGCTTCCTGTCGGTCGGCGGCTGGCTGCAGGGACTCGCCATGCTCGACCCGGACGTGCCGTTCATGGACTCGGTGAAGCTCACCATGCCCTACCTCGAGGCGCGCTCGGTCGGCGGCACGTTGATGACGCTCGGGCACATCGTGTTCGCCGCGCACTTCTTCATGGTGCTCGCGCGCACCGGACCGCAGCGTGACGAGGTGCCGCGGTTGTCCTTCGGACGCTGGGTGCGCGGGCGGGGTGCGGCATGACCCGCGTCCTCGGCATCATCGCGGGCACCGCGCTGATCCTGCTCTACGCGACGCTGCTGCTGGTGGTCATGCCGACCATCCAGATGCGCACCGGGGAGGATCCGCCGGAGGCGCTGGAGCCCTACACCGAGAGCCAGCTCGCCGGGCGCGGACACTACATCGCGCTCGGTTGCGTCTACTGTCACAGCCAGCAGCCGCGCGACGCCTCGCAGGCCCCCGACATGCGTCGCGGCTGGGGCAGGCCGTCGGTGCCCGCCGATTACAGCTACGACAACCCGCACTTGCTCGGCACCATGCGCACGGGGCCGGACCTGTTCAACATCGGCCAGCGCCAGCCGAGCATCGACTGGCACCTGACCCACCTCTACCAGCCGCGCGCGGTGTCGCCCGGCAGCAACATGGCGGCCTTCCCGTTCCTGTTCGAGGAGACCGACTACCTCGGCGACCGCCGTGAGGTGAAGCTGCCGGAGCAGTACCATCCGGACGAGCGCTACGTCGTGCCCACGCGCGAGGCGCTGGAGCTGGTCGACTATTTGCTGTCGCTCGATCACACCTACCCGACCGACGAGCTGCCGGAGGCGCCGCCCGCGGACGAGGACGGCGACGAGGCCGGGGACGACTTGCCGGCGGACGCCGGTCCGGACGCCACCGATCCGGCGCCCGCCCCGGCGGAGGACGAGCAACGGGCGAGCGACGAACGGACACTCGACGACCAGGCGAGCGACGAACGGGCGGACGACGAACGGGCACTGGACGACCAGGCGAGCAACGGTCGCACGAGCGATTACCCGGCGAGCGAGGAGGCGCGATGAAGTCCGACGACGAGATCGAGCGCGGCGACCCGGTCAAGGAGAAGGACCTGCAGAGCAACGCGGTCGCGACCGACCGCGCGTACGAGCGCGAGAACTACGAGCCCGCGGAGCTCAAGAATCCGTTGCCGAAGTGGTACGCGGCCATGTCGCTCGGCTTCGTGATCTGGGGCGCGTCCTATTTCTTCACGCAGGGCGTGGTGCCCGCCGACGCGGGTGACCACCGCACCGCGCTGCCGCTGCCGGGCGACATGCCGGTGGACGGCGGCACGGTGTACACGGCGAACTGCGTCGCCTGCCACCAGGGCGACGGTGCCGGGCTCGCCGGCGCCTTCCCGCCGCTCGACGCTTCCGGCTGGGTGCTCACCGACGCCGAGGTGCCCGCGCAGATCCTGCTGCACGGCATGCAGGGCCCGATCGAGGTGCTCGGCAACACCTACTCGGGGGTGATGCCGGTGATGAGCCACCTGTCCGACGAGGAGCTCACGGCCGTGCTCAACTACATCCGCACCGAATGGTCGAACGATGCCGAGCCGGTGACCGTCGAATGGTTCACCGAGCAACGCGCGCTGTTCCCGGCGGATCGCGGTCCCTGGGAAGGCGCCGCGGAGCTCGAGGCGAGCGTCGGGGGGCCGGCCGTCGCCGCCGGCAGTTGAGCGCGACGGGAGTCGAGCCTGCAGTCGAGCCCGTGGCGGGGTTCGGGGCGGGACGAGTCTCCGGCGGTAGCGTCGAGAGCGCCTTCGCCGTGCACGGCATGTTCTGCGGCGGTTGCGCCGCCACGGTCGAACGTGGCCTGCGCCGCGCACCGGGCGTCGAGGACGTCTCGGTCTCGTTCCTGAGCGATTCCGCCGTGGTGCGGCACGACGCGGCCGCCGTCACGCGCGCCGAGCTCGCCGGAAGGCTCGCGGATCTCGGCTACGAGGCCCGGCCGCTCGACGGCGAGCGCGACTCGCGCGCCGCCCAGAACGCGTTCCAGCGCTCCCACCGCATCCGCCTCGCGATCGCGGTCGGTTTCGGCATGTGGGTCATGATGGCGACCGTGGTGCGCTACGCGACCGATCTGCCGGGGCCGGCGTTCGCCTGGTGGGTCGGCCTCGTGACGGGGGTGCTGTCGCTGCCGGTGCTGACTTACTCGGCATGGCCGTTCTACCGGCTCGGCTGGCGCGGGCTGCGCGGCGGGGTGCCTGGCATGGAGTCGCTGATCCTGATCGCGGCGGTCGCGGCGGTCGCGGGTTCCTGCATCGGGCTCGTGCGCGGCGGGTCGACGGTCTGGTTCGAGGTGCCGGTGATGCTGGTCACCTTCCAGCTGGTGGCGCGCCTGAGCGACTTCGGCACCCGCCGGCGCGCGGCCGACGCGGTTCGCGGCATGCTCGACCTCTCGCCCGAACGCGCCCGGCGGATCGATTCGGCGGGCGCGATCGAGAGCGTGCCGGCGAGCGCGCTGGTCGCGGGCGACACGATCGAATCGCGCGCGGGCGAGCGCCTCGCGGCCGACGGGCGGGTGCTCGAAGGTTGCGCCCTGCTCGACACCGCGCTGATGAGCGGCGAATCGCTGCCGGTCGCGATCGGCGAGGGCGACGAGGTGCTCGCCGGCACGCTGAACCTCGACGGCGCGTTCCGCCTGCGCGTCACCGCCGCCGGGCGCGATCGCGTGCTCGATGTCCTGGCGAGCACCGTCGGGCGCGCCCTCGGGCGCAAGAGCGACCTGATGCGGCTGGTCGACCGCATCGCGGGCCTGCTGGTGCCGACGATCGCGCTCGCGGCGCTGCTCGCGTTCGGCCTCGCGCTGCTGGCCGGCGTACCGGTGGCGCAGGCGTTCGAGCGCGCGCTCGCGGTGCTCGTCGTCAGCTGTCCCTGCGCGCTGTCGCTGGCGGTGCCGCTGGTGGTCTCCGCCACCGCCTCGAGCGCGGCGCGCGCGGGCATCGTGATGCGCGACCCGTCGGCGATCGAGCAGGCGCGGCGCATCGACACGGTGCTGCTCGACAAGACCGGCACGCTGACCGAGGGGCGGCTGTCGGTGGTGCGGGTCGTGCCCGCGGCGGGCGTCGCGAGCGAGGCGGTGCTCGCGCTGGCGGCGCTCGCCGAGCGCGGCTCCAACCATCCGCTCGCGAAGGCGATCGAGCGGCACGCGCGCGCGGCGGGCGAAGCTCCGGCGGGGGTCGGGTCGGGACCGGAAGCAAGGGCAGGCTCGATCGGCATGGATCGCGTCGCGCACGCGCTCGCGGGCACGGTGCGCGAGCGGCACGAGCGTGCGGGCGCGGGCGTGCGCCTCGAGCTGGGACTGGAGCGGGGCCTGGAGCTCGACGAGGGCTCCCGCCTGCTCGCGGGCTCGGCGCGCTGGCTGGAGGAGCACGGCGTCGTCGATGCGCCCGCGCCGGTCGACGCCGCCTGCAGCCGCGTGCTGATCGCGCTCGACGCCCGCGCGATCGGCGCGATCGAGCTCGCCGACACCCCGCGCGAGGACGCCGCCTCGCTGCTCCGCTCGCTCCGGCGACGGGGCCTCGAGCCGAAGCTCGCGAGCGGCGACACGCCCGGCGCGGTCGCGGCGGTCGCGAGCTCGCTGGGGCTCGACTGGCGCGCCGCGCTCGACCCGGACGCGAAGCGTGCCTGGGTCGAGTCCCTGCAGGCCGAGGGGCATCGCGTCGCGTTCGCGGGCGACGGTCTCAACGACGCGCCGGCGCTCGCCGCCGCCGATCTCGGCATCGCCACCGGGGGGGGCAGCGATCTCGCGCGCAGCGCCGCGGCGATGTCGGTGCTGCACGGCGGGCTCGATCGGGTCGAGGTCGCCCTGGTGCTCGCGCGGCGCGCGTCGCGCGTGTTGCGCCAGAACCTCGCCTGGGCGCTGGTCTACAACGCGGTGCTGCTGCCGATGGCGATGTTCGGCCTGGTGCATCCGGTGATGGCGGCGTTCGCGATGCTCGCGAGCTCGTTCTCGGTGTCGCTGAATTCGCTGCGGCTGGTGCGGCGCGGCGGCGCTTCCGCACGGAAGCGCGATGCGGTCGAACTTCCGGGCGATGCGCGGACGCGTTACCGGGAGCCATTTCCGGATTCGGCCGAGGGGTCGCCCTAGCATTGCGTCCCTGGGCCGCGCCTTCGCGCGTCCGCTGCCGGGACGTTCATCATGAGAGCAGTGTTGCTGGGTTCGCTGATTCTGGCCTTGTCGGCCTGTTCGAGCTCCGACGACGGCGGTCGCGCCGATTCCGGTACCGACGAGGTGCCCCAGACCGGCGGCACGGGCGGTACGGGCACGGGTGGCACGGCCACCGGCGGTACGGGCGGAACGGGCGGCACCGGCGGCACCGGCGGCGCGGCCACGGGTGGCGGACCGACCGGCCCCTCGAATCCCGCCGAGCCGGGGACCCCCGCGGTCCCGGGCGACGAGACGGTGTCCTTCTTCACCGTCTCCGCCGACCTCGGGGACGCCGACAACGCGCTCGCAGAGCTCACCCGCACCGCCTGCTTCGCCGACTACGAGCGCGTGCGCGGCCTGCTCGGCACGAACACCAGCGTCGAGCGCTTCCACGCGCCGGGCGGCACCTCGGTCGACGTCGAGTGGTTCGAGCCCGGTTCGACGGTCGCCGATGTCGACGGGCCGGTGGCCGCACGCCAGGGGGCGGGGGCGGTGTTCTCCGGCCGCAGCGGCCCGAACGGTGACCCCGCCTGCGACGTCGCGCCCTACGAGAGCTTCGGTCGCGCGACGCGCGACGGCGTCGACGGTACGGCGCAGCGCATCGACGACGGCTCGATCGACTGCCTCGCGATCGGCGAGCGCGACGACGTCACGGTGACGAACCTGCCGCTGTTCCGCGTCGAGGCGGACGGTCGGACGTACGACTACGGTACCGCCGGCCTGCGCTACACGTTCGGCGGGAACGGCGCGGACGCGTTCGAGACGAGCGCCCGCGTGAGCACGCTGCGCCGCACGCTCGCCGACGGTCGCGTCGAGTACGTGCCCGCCTGCAGCGCTCCCGAACCGCTGCCGAACGGCGACTCGGTGCTGGTCGCTCCGACGGCGCCGTCGCAGGCGAGCGGTGCCGTGCCCTTCGTCGGCAGGCCCTGGCAAGCGACCGCCCGCGTCGCGCAGGACGCGGTCGACGCCCGCGGCGTACGGTTGATGCGCGACGCCATGGGTGACGCGGCGACGCGGCTGGGCCTGCTCGAGGAGGCCTCGGTCGAGACCGGCTGCGCGGGCGGCGGCGTGGCGATGGCGACCTCGCGGCGCTCGGCGGGCCACGACGAACGTCACTACGAGTTCACCGCCTGCACCCTCGACGACGGGCGTACCTTCGACGGTCGTTACGACTTCGTCGAGCGCATCGACGTGACCGGGGCGACCACCAAGTCCGGCATCGAAGAGGTGTTCGCCATGCGGGTGGTCTCGGCCGCGCTGCGGCTCGAGGTCGACGGCACCGAGTCCGACGCGACCACCGCCGAGGGCGCGGACGCCTGCGGCGTGGTGCGCGAGGAGCGCGTGCTGCGGCTCGACGTGCCGCGCATGGTCGTGAACGGCGTCACCGTGCGACAGCTCGCGATCGAAGACATCACCAACAGTCGCGGCTCGGCGGACGCCGGCGCGGACGGCTGCGCCCGGCAGGAGATCGAGTACGCCTTCAGCGACTCCGCCCGCGTCGCCGAGACGCTCGCCTCGGGCGCCGTGTTCACCACCAACGTGAACCGCAACGGCTCGATCCTGGTCGATGCCGACGGCGCGGAAGGCAGCTCCGGCAACGACATCGCGATCCGCATCTACGGCGACGGCGCAGACGCCTCGCTGGACATCGTGCCCGATTACGCGCGCACGAACGGCGTGAGCGTCACGGTCGACAACCATCCGGGTCGCACGGTGTTCGACGACGTTTGGCGCTTCCGGGCGCCGTAGGGGCCTCCCCGCGTTGCCCGGCCTTGCCCGCGGCGCCGCGGTGCGGCAAGCTCGGGGACGGCGCGCGGTCGCGGTGACCCGCGCCCGGGCGCCACGCGGAGGCAACAAGCGATGATCATGGACCGGTTCCGGCTGGACGGACAGGTGGCGCTCGTCACCGGGGGCACCCGCGGCATCGGGCTCGCGATCGCCCACGCGTTGGGCGAGGCGGGCGCCCGGCTGGTGGTCAGCGCGCGCACCGACGCGGTCGGCGGCACGCAGGGTCTCCGGGACGCGGGCCACGAGGCCGAGTACCGCGCCGCCGATCTCGCGGAGCTCGATGCCGCCCGTGCGCTGGTCGACGGCGTGGTGGCCGATCACGGCCGGCTCGACATCCTCGTCAACAACGCGGGCATCGTGATCGGCGGCGAGTCCGGGGATTTCGGCGACGAGGCGTTCCGCACGCTGATGAACGTGAACGTCGACGCGGTGTTCCGCACCTGTCGCGCGGCGATGCCGGCGATGAAGCGCCAGCGCTCGGGCGCGATCCTGAACATCGGTTCGATCTCGGGTCTGGTCACCAACGTGCCGCAGCACCAGGTCGCGTACAACGCCTCGAAGGCGGCGGTCCACATGATGAGCAAGAGCCTCGCGAACGAGCTCGCGCCGGACAACGTGCGCGTCAACGCCATCGCGCCCGGCTACATCCGCACCGAGATGACCCGCGGCGGCAGGGAGAACCCCGAGATGTCCGAGATCTGGAATTCGCTGACGCCGCTCGGACGCGTCGGCGAACCCGAGGAGATCGCGAGCGCCGCGCTGTTCCTGTGCTCGCCCGCGTCGAGCTACGTGACCGGCGAGGTGATGGTGATCGACGGGGGCTATACCGCGCGTTGAACGCCGCCGGGCACCGTGAAGATTACCGTCGATCGCGGTCCGACCCCTGAAACCGTCGCTGCACCACAGCTTCGGGCCCCGGCTCCCAAGTCTTGGGGAGAGGCGCCGACATTCACCACGAAGTATCATCGCTTCGGGTATCCGCATGATGGGTCCGGAGCCCTTCCGTCAGGATGAGCCGGGGTGTGGATGTCCGTCACGACGTACGTACAGGAGGATGACGCCGGTCCGCGGGGCATTTCACCAGGCATCGCGCAGGGCATTCCCCGGGACGCTCGCCGGGGGGGCGCGCGAAAGATCACGACGCTGTTGCGCGAGCAGGCCGCCCGCACGCCGGAGGCGGTCGCGCTCCGCCACGACGGCGTCGCGCTCTCCTACGGTGCGCTCGATCGCCGGGTGGAGGCGCTCGCGCGCACGCTGGCCGCGCGGGGCATGGTCCGCGGGCAGGTCGTCGGCCATTGCATGTCGCGCTCGATCGACGCCGTGGTCGGCCTGCTCGCGATACTGCGCGGCGGCGCCACGGTCTGTCCGCTCGATCGGGCGCAGCCGCTCGAACGCCTGGCGTTCATCGTCGAGGATGCGGGCTGCGCGAGCGTCCTGAGCGATGCCGCGACCGACGCGGCGGCGTTCGCGCGCGGCGTGCGGGTGCTGAGGCTCGAAGCCGACGACGCCTGGCCCCCGGCCGCGAACGACGCCGCGCTCCCCGTCGCCGACGATGACGGCGAACCACCCGACGCGCTCTGCTACATCGTCTACACCTCCGGTTCCACCGGGCGGCCGAAGGGCGTCGAGATGACCGCGCGGGCGATCGCGAACCTGCTCGCCTGGCAGGCGCGGCGCTTCGCGCGGCGCGAAGGGGTACGCTGCCTGCAGTTCGCGCCGTCGGGTTTCGACGTCGCGTTCCAGGAGGTCCTGTCCACCTTGGTCACCGGCGGCGAGCTGGTGCTCGTCGACGATGCGGACCGGGTGGACGCGTTCCGCCTGCTCGAGCGCCTGCGCGAGGCGGCCATCGAACGCGTGTTCCTGCCCTTCGTGGCACTGCAGCAGCTGGCCCTGGCCGCGCGCACCGCCGGGCAACATCCCTCGGCCCTGCGCGAGGTGATCACCGCGGGCGAGGCGCTCAGGATCACGCCGGACATCGAGTCCCTGTTCCTCGCGCTGCCCGGCTGCACGCTCGACAACCAGTACGGGCCGTCGGAGACCCACGTCGTCACCGCCTGCCTGCTCGACGGGCGCGCCGACCGATGGGAGCGGACGCCGCCGATCGGCACCGCCATCGACAACGTGTCCCTGCACGTGCTCGACGCCGCGGGTCACGAGGTGCCGGCCGGGGAGGAGGGCGAGCTGCACGTCGGCGGCATCGCGCTCGCGCGCGGCTACGTCGGTCGGCCGGAGCTCACCGCGGAGCGCTTCCGAAGCGCGGCCCCGACCGCGGCGACCCCGACCGCGACGGGAACGGAGCGACGCTACGCGACCGGGGACCGGGTCCGCAGGGATGCCGCCGGGACGTGCCGCTTCCTCGGGCGCGCCGACGCGCAGGTCAAGCTCGACGGTCACCGCATCGAGTGCGGCGAGGTCGAGGCCCTGCTCGGCGAATGCGAAGGCGTCGCCGAATGCGCGGTCGGGCTCGCGGGCGGTGCCGACGACGCATGGCTCGCCGCCTGGGTCGTGCCCGCCGCCGGTGCGGCGATGACCGAGAAGGCCTGGCGCGACGAGCTCGCCCGGCACTTGCCCGCGGCGATGATCCCGAGTACCTGGTACCGCATCGACGCGCTCCCGCTGACCGTCAGCGGCAAGCTGGATCGGCGCGCGCTCGCGCCGACGGGCGCCGCCGATGCTTCCACGGCCGCGCCCCCCGACGCGTCCCCCGACGCGTCCCCCGACGCGTCCCCGGTGCGGGCGTCGGGCAAGGCGCTGCGCGATCGGCTCGCCGCGCACTGGTGTCGCCTGCTGCGGCGCGAGAACGTGCCCGCGCACGAGAGCTTCTTCGACCTCGGCGGCAGCTCGGTGCTGGCGCTGCGCCTGGTCGCGACGCTGCGCGCGGAGGAAGGCGTGCGGATCGGCGTCGCGGACCTGTTCGCCACGCCGACGCTCGCGGGTCTCGTCGCCCTGGTCGAGAACGCGCCCGCCGCGCCACCGGTCGAGACGGTCGCGGCCGACGCCCATGCCGATACCCACGCCGACGGCGCCATCGCGGTGATCGGCATGGCCGTGCGCGTGCCGGGCGCCCGCGATCTCGAGGCGTTCCGCGAGCTGCTCGCCGAGGGGCGCGAGGGCATCCGCCACTTCACCCGCGAGGAGCTTCGCCCGTACGTCGACGCCGAGCTGCTCGACGACCCGGGCTACGTGCGCGCGCGCGGCGTGATCGACGATGCGGATGCCTTCGACGCGGCCTTCTTCGGCATGCCGCCGCGCGAGGCGGAGATCACCGACCCGCAGCAGCGGGTGCTGCTCGAGAGCTGCTGGCACGCGATCGAGCACGCCGGGCTGCGACTCGACGCGGGGCCGAACGCCGTCGGCGTGTTCGCGGGCGTCGGCAACAACGCCTACTACCGCAGGAACGTGCTGGCGCGCGCCGACGTGCTCGAACGGGTCGGCGAGTTCCAGGCGATGCTCGGCAACGAGAAGGACTACGTCGCGACGCGCATCGCCCACCGCCTGCGACTCACCGGCCCCGCGATCAGCGTGCACACGGCCTGTTCCACCTCCCTGGTCGCGATCGTCGAGGCCTGCCACGCGTTGCGCGCGCATCGCTGCGACGTCGCGCTCGCGGGGGCCGCCTCGGTGCAGTCGCCGCAATGGGCCGGTCACCTGCACGAGGCGGGCAGCATCCTGTCGAGCGACGGACGCTGCCGGCCCTTCGACGCGGCCGCCGACGGCACGGTGTTCTCCGACGGTGCGGGCGCGGTGGTGCTGAAGCGGCTGGCCGACGCGCTGGCCGACGGCGACCAGGTGCACGCGATCGTGCGCGGCGTCGCCTCCAACAACGACGGCGGCGGCGGCATGAGCTTCATGTCGCCGAGCCCGCGAGGCCAGGCGGCGGTGGTGCGCGCGGCGCTGGCGGACGCGGGCGTCGACGGCGCCGGCATCGACTACGTCGAGGCGCACGGCACCGCGACGCCGATCGGCGACCCGATCGAGGTGCGCGCCCTGCAGCAGGCCTTCGTCGCGAGCGGCGACGCGGGCACCCGCTGCGCGATCGGCTCGGTCAAGGGCAACATCGGACACCTGAGCGCCGCCGCGGGCGTCGCGGGCTTCATCAAGACCTGCCTCGCCCTCGGCCAGGACGGGATCCCGGCGAGCCTGCACTTCGAGCGGGCGAACCCCGCGATCGATCTCGACGCGACGGTGTTCCGGGTCGCGGCGGGTGCCGTGCCCTGGCCGGGCACGGGGCGTCCGCGGCGTGCCGGCGTCAGCTCCTTCGGGGTCGGCGGCACCAACGCGCACGTGGTGCTGGAGGCCGCGCCGCCGCGCGAGGCCGCCGTGGCGGTGCCCGATCCGGAAGCCGCGCAGCTGCTGGTCTGGTCGGCCCGCGACGAAGCCGCGCTCGACGCGATCGGCGAGGGTCTCGTGGCCGCGGAATCGAACGCCGCGATCTCGCGCGCCGACCTCGCGTTCAGCGCCCAGACCCGGCGCACCGCGCTTCCCTGGCGCCGCTTCTGCACGCTCGACGCGCGGGCGTCGGTCGCCGACGCGGTCGCCGGGGTCGCCTCCGCGGCACCGCGCTCCGCCGTGCGGCCGACGACCGGGCGCGCTCCGGACACGCCGCCGCCGGTCGCCTTCATGTTCCCGGGGCAGGGCAGCCAGTACGCCGGCATGGGGCGGGACCTGGCGCGCACCGAGCCCGTCTTCCGCGACGCGATGGAACGCTGCTTCGCGGCGTTCGAGACGCGCTCGGGGCTCGACCTGCGCACGCTGATGTGGCAGCCGGACGCGCGCGCCTCGGCCGCGGCGCTCGCCGAGACCCGCCATACCCAACCCGCGCTGTTCGCGATCGGCTGGTCGCTCGCGCAGCTGTGGATGGATCGGGGCGTGCATCCCGCGGCCCTGATCGGGCACAGCGTCGGCGAATACGCCGCCGCCTGCCTCGCGGGCGTGTTCTCGCTCGAGGACGGCGCCTGGCTCGTGGCGGAACGCGGCCGCCTGATCCAGTCGCTGCCGTCCGGCGCGATGTTGTCGGTGGCGCTGTCGGCCGAGGCGCTGGACGCGCGCCTGCCGGAAGGGTGCTCGATCGCCGCGATCAATGCCGCGGAGCTGGTCGTCGCCTCCGGCCCGATCGATGCGATCGCCGCGCTCGAGCGCTCGCTCGAGGCCGAGCGGATCGCCTGCCGGGCGTTGCGCACCTCGCACGCCTTCCACTCGCCGATGATGGACCCGATCGTCGAACCGTTCGCGCAGTGCGTCGCGAGCGTGCCGCGGCACGCGCCATCGGTGCCGGTGCTCTCCACCGCGCTGAACCTGTGGCTCGACGAGGCGCGGGCGTGCAGCGTCGACTACTGGTCTAACCACCTGCGGCTGCCCGTGCGCTTCGCCGACGGCATCCGCTCGTTGTGGGCGGAGGACGACTACCTGCTGCTGGAGCTCGGCCCGCGCGCATCCGCCTCGGCCCTGGCACGGCGTCAGGCGACGCGCCCGGAAGTCCAGGTCGCCGTACCCTCGCTCGCCGACGAGGCGAGCGAGGGGGCGGAGGCGCGCGCGCTGCTCGCGGCCACGGGTTCGCTCTGGATGCGCGGCGTCGAGCCAGACTGGCGGCGCCTGAGCGCGACGCGCGGCGCGCGCGCGCGACCGTTGCCGGGCTATCCCTTCCGGCGCGAGCGGTGCTGGCTGGACCCGGAGAAGCCCGGAGAACAACCCCGATCACGTCCGCCCGAACCGTCCGGCGAGGCCGCCACGAACACAGGAACCACGAACATGCACGCCATCGCCACCGCCGACACGACCGCGAGCGCCGACTCGCCGCGCCGCACCCGCCTGGTCGCCGAGCTTCGAGAGCTCTTCGAGGAGACCTCCGGCTGCGACCTCGCCGCGGCGGACGAGCGCACGAGCTTCCTCGAGCTCGGGCTCGATTCGCTGTTCCTGACGCAGGCGGGCACCTCGGTCAAGCGTCGTTTCAAGGTACCGGTGACCTTCCGCCAGCTGCAGGAGGATTTCACCACGCTCGGGTCGCTCGCCGGTCACCTCGACGCCGAGCTTCCCGCCGAGTCGCCGGCCGAGCCGAGCGCCACGCCTGCCGCTGGGATCAGCGCCGAGCCTGCCGCCGGGTCTGTCACCGGACCCGCCGCCGAAACCTCTTCCAAAACCGCCGTCGAGGCCCCCGCGGGACCTCGCTCCGAGCCCCTCGCCGGACGGATCGAGCCGCCGCCCGCGCACGACGCCGTGGCGTTCGCGGCGCCCGCGCCGTCGGCCACCGTACCGGCTCGATCCACCGTCGAGCTGCCCGCCGGGAGCGACACCGCGATGCCGGTCGGAGCACGGATGCCCTCGGCGGCACTCGACGGTGGCGGATCGCTGCACGAACTGATGCTGCAGCAGACGGCGATCCTCGCGCGTCAGCTCGACCTGCTCCAGGGCGTGCGGACGGCATCCGGCCCGCAGGCCCACCCGGGTCCGCAGGCGAACCCGGGTTCGCCTGCGGCCTCGAGTCGGCAGGCATCGTCGGCCCCTCGGTCGCCCTCGGATTCGCGACCGACATCGGGCCCGCAAGGTGTTCCGGCGAACGACCATCGCCACCCGACGCTGCCGGCGTCCGCCGGCGCACCGATCGCACCGGTCGCACCGGGCTCGCGGTCCGCCGTGTCCGGTACGCCCGCACCGGGCGCGCCGCCGGCGCCGTTCGGCGCGCAGGCGCGGATCAACCTCTCGGCGAGCGCCGACTGGAGCGACGCGCAGCTCGCTGCGCTGGACGAATTCACGGCGGAGTACGTGCGCACGACCACGGCCTCGAAGCGCTACGCGCAGCGCCACCGCGCCCACCTCGCCGATCCGCGCACGGTCACGGGCTTCAGCCCGACGCTGAAGGAGCTGACCTACCCGATCGTGGTGGAGCGCTCGCGCGGTGCCCGCCTGACGGACATCGACGGCAACGACTGGATCGACATCACCAACGGCTTCGGCGCGAACCTGCTCGGTCACTCGTCGCCGGCGATCATGCCCGCGCTCTACGAGCAGCTCGGCAAGGGAGTTGAGATCGGTCCGCAGACGCCGTTCGCGGGCGAGGTCGCGGCGCTGCTGTGCGAGCTCACCGGTCACGAGCGCGCCGCGTTGTGCAACACCGGCTCCGA
>JAULKR010235190.1:0-29227 GCA_032356305.1 Prasiola linearis | reverse complement strand
TTCGCGGGCGAGGTCGCGGCGCTGCTGTGCGAGCTCACCGGTCACGAGCGCGCCGCGTTGTGCAACACCGGCTCCGAGGCGGTGCTGGGCGCGATGCGCGTCGCGCGCACCGTCACCGGGCGCGACCTGATCGTGTGCTTCGAGGACGATTACCACGGCATGTTCGACGAGGTGATCGTGCGTGGCTCGCCCGCCGGGCGCACGTTCGCGGCGGCGCCGGGCATTCCCGCGGCCTCGGTCTCCAACATGCTGGTGCTGGAATACGGCAGTGACGCCGCGCTCGATACCATCCGGGAACGCGGCGAGGAGATCGCCGCGGTGCTGGTGGAACCGGTGCAGAGCCGTCACCCCGACCTGCAGCCGCGCGATTTCCTGCACGCGCTGCGCGCCCTGAGCACCGACATCGGCGCGGCGCTGATCATGGACGAGGTGATCACCGGCTTCCGGGTGCACTCCGGCGGCGCGCAGGCGCACTTCGGCGTGAAGGGCGACATGGCCACCTACGGCAAGATCGTCGGCGGCGGCATGCCGATCGGCGTGATCGCGGGATCCACGCAGTACATGGACGCGCTCGACGGCGGTCACTGGTGGTTCGGCGACGACTCCACGCCGGGCGTCGGCGTCACCTACTTCGCGGGCACCTTCGTGCGCCATCCGCTCGCCATGGCCGCGGCGCGGGCGACGCTCGCGCACCTGAAGCAGGAAGGCCCGGGCTTGCAGGAAGGGCTGAACGCGCGCACCGCGGAACTGGTCGAGCGCATGAACGCGACCTTCGCGGGCCGCGGCGTCGCCTTCCACGTCGAGCGCTTCGGTTCCCTGTTCAAGCTGCGCAACGACAGCGCGCACAAGCATGCCGTGCTGTTGTTCCACTGGCTGCGGACGAAGCGGTTGCACATCTGGGACGGGCGCCCGTGCTTTCTCAGCACCGCGCACGAGGACGCCGACATCCGCGCGATCGGCGACGCGCTAGAGGCGGCGCTCGACGAGATGCACGCCGCGGGCCTGTCGCTGCACGACGAGCGCGCGGCGGGCGAAGCGGGGCGCGATGCGGATCGGGAGGCCGGACGGGGAGTCGCCTCCGATGCGCCGGACGAGCCGGCGTCGACCGGCTCGCCGCCGGTGACGGGGGCGCGGCTCGGCATCGACGAGCAGGGCGAGCCCTGCTGGTTCGAGCCGGACGCGGCCGCGCCCGGCGGCTACCGAATGCTGCGTCGTGCCTGAAGCGGAGCGCACGGTGCGTACGTTCGTGCACGATCCGTTCGCCGGCCCTTCGATAGAGCGCGTGTTCGCGCCGGGTGCCGCCCAGCGCGAGGTCTGGTTGTCCGCCACCCAGGGCGACGACGCGTCGTGCGCGTTCAACGAGTGCACGGAGCTGGTGTTCGCGTCGTCGATCGACATCGCCGCACTGAAGGGATCGTTCGAACGTCTCGCGGCGACGCACGACGGCCTGCGCACGGTGTTCAGCCGTTCCGGCGAACGGCTGCTGATGCACGCGAGCGCGACGCTCGACTGGCGCGTGACGCCGCTGGCCGAAGACGATGCCGGAGCGCGGCAGCTCGCATCGGCCCGTCGCGACGAGGTGACGAATGCCTTCGACCTGGAGGCGGGGCCGTTGTGGCGCGTCAGGGTGTTGCCGGCCGCCGATCGGTGTCACGTGCTGATCACCTTCCACCACATCGTGGCCGACGGCTGGTCCATCGCGGTGGCGCTCGACGACCTGGCGCGCTTCTACCGCGACGCGGCAGCGGGCAGGTCCGCGGGCGATGCGGGAGCCGGCCCCGAGCCGACGACGCCGTCGGTCGGCGATTACGTGGAGCAGGAACGCGAGGCACTGGCCTCCGGCGAGACCGAGGCGACGCTCGCGTGGTGGCTCGAGCGGTTCGCGTCCCCGCCCGCGCCGCTCGAGCTGCCCCGCGACCGGCCGCGGCCGCCGCTCAGGAGCTTCGCGGGTGCACGCATCGACGTGGAGATCGACCCCGAGGTCGCCGCCGCGACCCGGCGGGCGGCCACCGCCAACGGCGCGACCCCCTTCACCTGGATGCTCGCCGCCTGGTTCGCGATGCTGCAGCGCCTGGCGGGCGACACCGACCTGGTCGTCGGCGTGCCCTCGGCGGGGCAGGCGTCGAGCGGGTTGCCGCGCCTGGTCGGGCATTGCGTGAACATGCTGCCGCTGCGCCAGCGGGTCGACCCGGCACTCGGCTTCGCGGACTTCGTGAAGCGGTGCCGCTCGACGCTGCTCGACGCGCAGGAGCACGCGGGCCTCACCTTCGGCGACTTGGTGGCGCCGCTCGGAATGCCGCGAGATCGTTCGCGCGTGCCGCTGGTCGCGACCACCTTCAACATCGATCAGGAAGCGCGCCGGCTCGACTTCGGCGACGACCCGTCGGCCGACGGCAGGCTCGAGACGAGCTACGCCTCGGTACCGCGCCGCTTCGAGACCTTCGAGTGGTGCATCAACGTGGGCCTCACGGCCGATCGTGCCACCATCGAATGCACCTTCAACACCGACCTGTTCGAGACCTCGAACATGCGCCACCGCATGGAGGCCTTCGTGGCGCTGCTGCGCGAGGTCGCGCTGGCGCCGGACACCCGGATCGACGAGCTCTCCCCGTGGACCGCGCGCGACCAGGGCGTGCTCGACGCGCTCAACGACACGGCGCGGCCGTTGCCGGAGGACGAGGACCTGGCGTTGCTGCTGGAGCGCAGCACCGCACGGCATTCGACGCGACTCGCCGTCGTCGCCGGTACCGAACGGTACGACTACGCGCGGCTCGAGCGCGAAAGCCTGCAGCTCGCCCGCGCCCTGCACGCCGCCGGCGTGTCCGAGGGAGATCCGGTGGCGATCTGCATCGATCGCGGCGCCGCCCTGGTGCCGCTGCTGTACGCGCTCAGGAAGCTCGGCGCCACCTGCGTGCCGCTCGATCCCGCCGCGCCCGCGGAGCGCCGCCACCACGTGCTCGAGGACGTCGGCGCGCGCTACCTCGTGCGGGACGACGGCGCGTCCGCCGAGGCGCTTCCCGCGGGCGTGACCGTCCTTTCGCTCGGACGGCTGCGGGACGCCGCCGCGGCGCAGGATCCGCCACCGCGCCGCATGGACCCGGACGCCTGCGCCTACGTGCTGTACACCTCCGGCTCGACCGGCCGACCGAAGGGGGTGCGCGTCTCGCGCGCCAACGAGACCAATCTCCTGCGCGCGATGCTGACCCGGCCGGGCATCGTCGCCGACGACCGGTGGCTCGCGGTCACCACGGTCGCCTTCGACATCGCGCTGCCGGAGCTGTTCCTGCCGCTGCTCGCGGGCGCGTGCACGGTCCTCGCGACGCGCGCGGTGGCCACCGACCCCGTCGCGCTCGCCGCCGCGCTGGAGGCCGAGGCGATCACGGTGATGCAGGCGACGCCGAGCACCTGGCGCGCGTTGCTGGACGACGGCTGGCGAGGCCGCCCCGAGCTCGTCGCGCTGGTCGGCGGCGAGCCGTTGCCGCAGGACCTGCTCGAGCGGCTGCTGCCGCGCACCCGCGCCGTGTGGAACCTCTACGGCCCGACCGAGACCACGGTCTGGTCCACGGCCGCGCGGCTGCACGATGCCGCGGGACCGGTGACGATCGGACGCCCGCTGGACAACACCCGCGTGCACCTGCTCGACGACCGGGGGCGGCCGGTACCGCTCGGTTCGGTCGGCGAGCTCTGGATCGGGGGGGCGGGGGTCGCGCTCGGCTACCACGACCGGCCGGAGCTGACCGAGCGGAGCTTCGTGCCCGATCGCTTCGATGGCGAACGCGACGGGGCACGCCTGTACCGTACCGGCGACCTGTGCCGGCTGCACGCCGACGGCCGCCTCGAGCACCTCGGACGCGCCGACGACCAGGTGAAGCTGCGCGGCCACCGGGTCGAGCTCGGCGAGATCGAGACGGTGCTCGCGGGCCACCCCGACGTATCGGCCTGCGTCGCGCGGGTCGACGTGCACCCGGACACGGGCCTCGCCCGGCTGCACGCCTGGTGCCGCGGCGACGTCGCGGCGCTCGACGTGGCGGAGCTGCGCCGGTTCGCGCGCCGCACGTTGCCGGACTACATGGTGCCGGAGGCGATCGTCGGCGTGCGCGAGCTGCCGCTGACCGCGAACGGCAAGATCGACCGCAAGCGCCTGCCGGCGATCGAGGTGCGCGCGGCGGCACCGGTCGAGGTGCACCGCGCGAGCGAGACCGAACGCTGGATCGCGGACCGCTGGGCGGCGATCGGCGTCGACGCGCCGGCGAGCGGGACGTCGAACTTCTTCGACATCGGCGGGCATTCGCTGCTCGCGATGCGCTTCATCCGCGACGTGCAGGAACGGTTCGGCGTGCGGCTGTCGCTCCGCAGCCTGCTCGCGGACTCCCTCGAGGAGCTCGCCGGGAGCATCGACCGGCACGGTGCGGCCGACGTCCCGAGTCGCGACGTCGTGCCGGAGGCGAGAGGAATCGACGCGACGGATCCAGGCACGCCGGATCCCGTTCCGCCGGACCCCGGTACGCCGGATTCGGCTACGCCGGACTTCGGTACGCCGGACTTCGGTACGCCGGACTTCGGTACGCCGGACCGCGCGCCGCGACCCTCGCTCGAGTCGTTCTTCCTCGACATCGGCGACGGCGGCGACCGGATCCTCTGTCACCACCATTCGCCCGCGCGCGCCGACGCGACCGCGAACGCCGTGCTGATCGCGGCGCCGATCGGGCACGAGTACATGCGCAGCCACCGCGTGCTGCAGCAGCTCGCCGTGCGCCTCGCCGCCGCCGGCCGGCACGTGCTGCGCTTCGATCATCGCGGAACGGGCGACTCGAGCGGCGACGATCACGACGTCACGCTCGAGGACCTGGAGGAGGACCTCGCGATCGCCTGCGAGCATTTGCGCGGGCTCGCGGGCGGGCGCGTTCCCGACATCGTCGGCTTGCGCCTGGGCGCCACGCTCGTCGCGCGCCACGCCTCGCTGCGCTGCGGCGCGCTGGTGCTGGTGGACCCGTTGCCGTCCGGTCGCGACTGGATCGCCGACATGGCGGGCATGCAGGAACACGTGCGCGGCGATCTCGACCGGTTCCGCTGGCGCCGCCAGGATCCCGGAATCCCCGGCGAGCTGCTCGGCTTCCGCTATCCCGTCGGGCTGCGGTCCGGGCTCGAGCGCCTGGAGCTCGCGGCGGGTCCGAACGCGGCGCACTCGACCGTGCACGTGCTCCAGTCCCGGGACGAGCCACGCTTTCCCGCGCCGGGCAAGCCTGCGGCGGGCTGGCCGCTCGCGTTCCACTCGCGGTTCGCCGCCCGCTTCGACTGGGGCGATGCGGGCCGCATCGAGGACGCGCTGCTGCCTCACGGACTGATCGATACCGTATGCCACCACCTCGGAGTCGAGCGCGATGCGTGAGGAAGTCTGTCGGTTCGGCCCGGAGGAGGCGCTCGAGGGCGTGCTGTGCCGGCCGGAGTCGCCGCTCGCGCGACGCTCGGTCGTGATCCTGGTCAGCGCAGGCCTGCTGCACCGGGTCGGACCGTACCGGATCCACGTGCAACTCGCACGCAGCCTCGCCGCGCTCGGCCACGAGGTGCTGCGCATCGATCTCGCGGGCATCGGCGACAGCGTGCGGCAAGGCGGCCGAACGCCGGACGACGACGGACCGGTGCGGGACATCGGCGCCGCGCTCGATCGATTGCAACGCGATGCGCCGTTCGAACGCTGCTCGGTCCTCGGACTTTGCTCCGGCGCGGACGATGCCCTGCGCGCCGCCACGGCCGATCCGCGCATCACCGACTGCATCGCGATCGACGGCGTCGCCTATCGGGACGCCCGCTGGTGGGTCCGGCACCTGCTGTTGCACTATCCGCGGCGGCTCGCGAGCGCGGCGAAGTGGCGCGATCTCGCCGGGCGATTCCGCTCCGCGGACGCGGCCGTGGCCGACTATCGCATCTTCCCGTCGATCGAGGCCACCCGCGCGGCGCTGCGGGCGCTGGTCGAACGCGGGTGCAGGCTGCACTTGCTGTACACCGGCGGCGTCAGTGGATACTACAATCACCGACACCAGTTCGCGAGGCGCTTTCCGGAGCTGATGGGCTCGCGGCTGATCTGGGTCGACTGGTTTCCGGGCATGGATCACATGGCGATCCTGGGCGTCGATCGCGAGCGACTGCTGAAGGCCATCGTCGCGCGGCTGCAGGCGGGAGCCGTGCCGCACGAGGGCCGTCAGGCGCCGTGAGACGCGTCCGGTCGCGGCGCCGGGCGCAGCAGCACGAGCGACATGACGTGCGTCGCCGTCCGCAGGAGTCGCGCTTCCAGCACGGCGCCCCCGTGACCCTCGCGCTCGAGCGCGCCGAGCAGCGCCGCGTCCTCGAGGACGATGACGGGTACCGGCCCCGACGGATCGACGCTCGCTCCCTCGAAGCCGAACCAGTGCCCGGTCAGCGGATGCAGGCACTTGAACACCGATTCCTTCAGCGAGAAGCGCGCGACCCTGTCCTGGTCCGACGGCGCTCGCGGCGCGGGCTCGCGTCGTTCCCGTGCCCGCTCCCGCTCGCTCAGCACCAGCTCGTGCACCTCTCCGTCCATCCGTTCCACCAGCTCCACGTCGATACCGATGCCGAGCACCGCCGCGTCCGCCGAGACGATCGCGACCGCGACGTCCCCGGCATGACTGATGCTGCCGCGGATGCCCGCCGGCCAGCCGGCCGCACCGCCCGGCGTGCGCGGCAGCGAGACGCCGTGCAACCCCAGCTCGCCCAGCGCCCGCCGCGCACAGAGCCTGCCGCTCGAGAACGAGGCGACGCGACGCGCCGAGGCGGACGCGATCGCCTCGCGCTCCGACGCGTGCAACGCTGCCGCGTGGTCCGACGGCACGATCGCCGCCGCCGCGCACTCCACGCCCGCCCAGGCACGGAAGCCGTCGCGGTCGGAGACGAAATCGACGAGTGTCATCGGGTGGCGGGCCTCCGGGGCCGGTGGATCCAGGGCGTCCCGCCGCGTCGCCGTCCGCGAAACGTCAAGGAGGTCGACTGTCGGTCGCTACGAGTAGACGAAAGTATTGGACGGGTACACGGATCACTCGATGCGAATCAGCAGCAAGCTCGTCCTCTTCGCCCTGGGTTGCTCGATCCTGCCGTTGCTGGCCGCTTTCTGGTTGTCGTTCGACGCCGCCCGCACGTCCCTCGACGAGACGGTGAAGGACAACCTGATGAGCAGCGCCAGGGAGGAGCTCGCCGCCGTGCAGGCCCGGCTGGCATCGGCGAAGCAGCACCTGACGCTGTTCGGACGCCAGAGCGTGATGCAGGAGGTCCTGTTCGGCGGTCGGATCGGACGGCTGCAGGTCGATCTCGACCGATTCGTGGAAGGATCCTCGGATTTCGTGGAGATCATGGTAGCGGACGCGGACGGGCGTGCCGTCGTGGCGACCGACGCCCGCGCGATCGGTACCGACCTGAGCGACACCTGGGAGTACGAGGCGCCGCGGCTCGGCATCGAGTTCGACGGCCCGGTGGTCGATTCCTACCGCCTGCGCCAGACGGTCTCGACGCACTCGCTGCCGATCTTCGCCGATTTCGACGAGGGTGACCCCGGGCGCGTCATCGGCGCGCTGATCGGATCGATCTCGTGGAACGCGCTGAAGCGCGAGCTGTACGCGCGCACGCTGTTCGGCGGGCGCCAGGACGAAGACCGGCAGATCGTGCTGCAGTCCGTCGCGGACGGCCGGATCCTGTACTCGACGCCCGGCGTCGCGGTGCCGGACGCGCTGCTGGAGCCCTATGCGGGAACCGACGCGTTCCGCGAGCTGAACGTCGGCGGCCACGGGCTGCTGTCCGCCTCGGCCGACTCGGTGGCGATCCCGCCGTTCCGCGACCCGGGCTGGCGCCTGCACGTGGTGCTCCATCGCCATATCGCCTACGCGAGCATCGACGAGCTGCGCGACTGGTTCGTCGTGGTCGGAGCGGGCGTGCTGGTGCTCGTCTCGCTGCTCGCCTGGGTGCTCGCACGGTCGATCACCCGGCCGATCGAGTCCCTGGTGGGTGCCGCCCGCAGGCTCGCGCAGGGCGCCGACGACGAGCCGGTGCCGGGCGCCGGGCGCGACGAGATCGGCACGCTTGCGCAGGGCTTCGAGTCGATGCGTCGCGCGGTGCGCGCCAAAGAGCGGGAACTGATCGGCAAGACCGAACAGGCCGAGGCCGCCGCCCGCCTGAAGGGGGAATTCCTCGCGAACATGAGCCACGAGGTGCGCACCCCGATCAACGGCGTGCTCGGCATGACCGAGCTGTTGCTGAACACCGATCTCGACCACACGCAGGGGCGTTACGCCGAGACGATCTTCCGCTCCGGCCAGTCGTTGCTGAGCGTGATCAACGACATCCTCGATTTCTCCAAGATCGAGGCCGGCAAGCTCGAGGTGCAGGACGTCGGCTTCGATCTGCGAGAGCTGGTCGAGGACGTGTTCGAGATGGTGGCCGAGAGTGCCCACAAGAAGGGCCTGGAGCTCGCGCTCGAGATGCCGCCCGGCAGCCACGTCGCCTACCGGGGGGATTCGAACCGGATACGCCAGATCCTGCTGAACCTGCTCGCCAACGCGATCAAGTTCACCGATCGGGGCGAGGTTCGCCTCGAGGTGGGCGTGCACGAGGTGGCGGGAGACGGGCGCACCGAGGTATCGCTCGCGGTCGCCGACACGGGCATCGGGATCCCGGAGACGGCACTCGGCAAGGTCTTCGAATCCTTCGTGCAGGCCGACGGCTCGACCACGCGCCGCTTCGGCGGTACCGGGCTCGGGCTCGCGATATCCAGTCGCCTGGCGACGCTGATGGGCGGCGGCATCGAGGTCGAGAGCCGGGTCGACGAGGGTTCGACGTTCCGGCTGCGCGTACCGCTCGAGCGGTTGCCGGCGAGCGTCTCGGACGCCTGGCGCCGGAGCGGCGCGCTGCGCGACCGACGCGTGCTGGTGGTCGACGACAACGAATGCAACCGCGAGATCCTCGCGACCCAGATGCGCTTCTGGGACGCGGTGCCGACGCTGGCCGACGACGGCGTCGGGGCGCTCGGCGCCGTGCTCGAGGCGGAGCGGCTCGGCACGCCCTTCGACCTGCTCGTGCTCGACATGCAGATGCCCGGGATGAACGGGCTGGAGCTCTGCCGCACGCTGCGCTCGAGCGGCAAGGTCGCGGGCGTGCCGGCGATCCTGCTCAGCTCGGTGTGCGATCAGATGGATCCCGCGGCCTGCACCGCCGCCGGCATCGACTCGGTGATCACCAAGCCGGTGCGCCAGCCCGAGCTGTATCGGTGTCTCACGGCGTTGCTCGAAGGTACGAATGACGGCGCGGACCGCGGGGCGGACCACGGGGCACACGATGTCGCGCACGGCGACACGCGCCGCGGCACGTCCGAGGACACGCGCGAGCGGGCGCCGACGGCCCCCCGTCGCGCGCTCGCCGCGCACCGGCTCGACGGGCGGATCCTGCTGGTCGAGGACAACCCGGTGAACCAGTTCATGATGACCGAGATGCTGCGCCAGCTCGGCCTCGACGTCGTCGTCGCGGACCACGGGCGCGCCGCGGTCGAGCAGCTCGCCGACGGTGGCTACGCGCCCGGCGGCTTCGACCTGGTGCTGATGGACTGCCAGATGCCGGTGCTCGACGGCTTCGCGGCGACCCGCGAGATCCGCGCGATCGAGTCGGGCGCCGTCGGCGGGCGCCGCATGCCGATCATCGCGCTGACCGCGAACGCGCTCGCGGGCGACCGGGACGCCTGCCTCGAGGCGGGCATGGACGAATACATGAGCAAGCCGGTCTCCGCGGAGCGCCTGTTCCGGCACCTGTCGGAACGGCTGGAGGCCTCGAGCCCGGCTACCACGGCACCCGTCGAGCCGGTCACCGCGGCGCGATCCGGTGGGGAAGCCCCCGACCCCGTGCTCGATCGACGCGTCTACGACGACCTGATCGAGCTCGCGAGCGCCGCGCATCCGGGTTTCCTGGACGAGCTGCTCGCGACCTGGCGGAAAAGTGCGGCGGAAGATCTCGAGGGCGTGCGCGCGGGCATCGAGGCGGACGACGCGGCGGCGGTCGCCGCCCGCGCCCATCGACTCAAGTCGAGCAGTGCCAACTGGGGCGCGCGGCGTCTCGCGGCGGGGTGCGCGGCGGTCGAGAGCGCCGCCCGTGCCGGCGACCTGGTCGCGGCGGCCGCGCCAGCGGCCGATCTCGCCCGCAGTCTCGCCGAGGTGCTCTCCGAGATCGATCCTCCACCGATGCGGGCCGCCGCATGAGCGCCATGATGAAGGACGAGTCAGGCACCGACGCACGGACGACGAAGTTGCTGGTGGTCGACGACGACCTGTCGACGCGCATGATGATGCGTGCCTTCCTCGAGCGCGCGGGCTTCACCATCGAGGAGGCGGGCGACGGTGCCGAAGCGCTGGCGTGTCTCGAGGCCGTCCGTCCGGACCTGATCCTGCTCGATGTCGACATGCCGGTGCTCGACGGCTTCGAGGTCTGCCTGCGACTGCGCGCGCGGGAGGAGTTCCGACACGTCCCGGTGCTGATGCTGACCGGGCTGGACAACGACGCGGCGATCAGCCGGGCCTACGAGGTCGGTGCGACGGACTTCGCGAGCAAGCCGATCAACTGGTCGCTGCTGTGCCACCGGCTGCGCTACCTGCTGCGCGCGAGCAGCGCCGCGCGCGAGCTCGACAAGAGTCGCTCGGGCCTCGCCGCCGCGCAGCAGATCGCCCGCCTCGGCGACTGGGAGCTCGACCCCGCCACCGGCGGGATGCGCTGGTCGGACGAGCTGTACCGCATTCTCGGAAGGACACCGGACGGCACCTGTGCGACCCTCGCGCAGCTCGTGGCGCTGACCCGCGAGAGCGATCGGCCGCGGTTCGAAGCGGCGATCGAGGAGGCCACCACCGGCAGCGGCCGCGCATCGCTCGATCTCGCGATCCGCATCGACGAGCGCAGCGAGCGCCAGGTGCGCCAGGACATCGTGCGCGGGGATGCGGGTGCGGGCGACGGGGTCCGGCTGCGCGGCGTGGTGCAGGACTTCACCGAGCGGCGTCGCTCGGAGCGGCGCATCCAGCAGCTCGCGTTCTACGACACCCTCACGCGCCTGCCGAACCGCGTCCGCTTCAACGACACCCTGACGCGCGCGGTGACCGAAGCCGCCGCGCGCGGCGACGGGCTCGCCGTGCTGTACCTCGATCTCGACGACTTCAAGCGGGTCAACGATACCCTCGGTCACGCGGCGGGCGACGCGCTGCTGCAGGAGGCGGCCCGGCGCCTCGCCACCCTGGTGCGCGCACGCACCAGCGCGGGCGTACGCGCGATGGCGGCGCGCATGGGGGGCGACGAGTTCACCCTGCTGGTGCGAGGCGTCGACGGTGGACGGCTGCCGTGCGAGCTCGCCGCCGCCGTGGTCGAGGTGCTGAGCGCACCCTTCGACGTGCGGGGCCAAGCGCTGATCACCACGCCGAGCGTCGGTATCGCGCTGCACGACGGCGCGCTCACGCCCGAGCAGCTGCTGCGCAACGCCGAGCAGGCGATGTACGTCGCCAAGCGCTGCGCCAAGGGCTCGGTGCGGGTGCACGACGAATCGATGGACGCAGAGACGCAACGGACGTTCGCGCTCGATGCGCAGCTGCGCCACGCGCTCGAACGCGACGAGCTGACGATCCACTACCAGCCGCAGCTCGACCTCGCCACCGGCGACGTCTACGCCTGCGAGGCCCTGCTGCGCTGGAATTCCGCCACGCTCGGCCCGGTGCCGCCGGACGAGTTCATCCCGCTCGCCGAGCAGAACGGCTGCATCCTCGAGATCGGTGCCTGGGTGCTCGAGCGCGCGTGCCGCGACGCGGTGTCCTGGCCCGGGCTCCGCCTGCCGATGCAAGGGGTGGCGGTCAACGTGTCGGTGCTGCAGTTCATGCAGTCCGGATTCGTGCAGCAGGTACGCGACGTGCTGGAGCGCACCGGCCTGGATCCGTGGCGGCTGGAGCTGGAGATCACCGAGTCGTTGCTGGCCGCCGACACCGACGCGGCCGTGGCGACCCTGAGCGCGCTCAAGGGCATCGGCGTCACCCTCAGCATCGACGACTTCGGCACGGGTTACTCGAGCCTCAGCCAGATCAAGCACTTTCCGGTCGACCGGATCAAGATCGATCGCTCGTTCGTGCGCGACCTGCACACCGACCGTCAGGACGCGGCGATCGCCCGCGCGATCATCGCGATGGGCGTGAGCCTGGGGCTGCGCGTGCTGGCCGAAGGGGTCGAGACCGAAGCGCACCTCCAGTGGCTGCGAGACGCCGGCTGCGACGAGATCCAGGGCTACTGGCTGAGCAAGCCCCGACCCGTGGAGCAGCTGATCACGGATCTCGACGACATCGAGGTCCTGCTGCGCGATCTTCGCCTGGGCGAAACCGCGGCGCTTCGCAAGGCGGGCTGAGCGGGCCGGGCCTGGTCGGACGCCGCGCCACCGCGTCCTGTCGCCGCCGCGCAGTCACGCAGTCACGCAGTCACGTCGCACCCTCCACCAGGGCCTCCGTCGGCGACAGGATGCGCCCTCCCGCGGCACGCGCGTCCTCGATGTCGTGCGTCACCAGTACCGCCGGCAGGTCGCGTTCGCGGATGCGTTCGAAGGTGAATTCGCGCATGCGCTCGCGCAGCGCGGCGTCGAGGCGCGAGAACGGCTCGTCGAGCAGGATCGCGCGCGGCTCGCTCAGCAGGGTGCGCATCAGCGCGACGCGCGCGCGCTGGCCGCCCGACAGGGTGGCCGGGTCGCGGGCGGCGAAGCCCGCGAGATCCGCCGCCTCGAGCGCCTCCTCGACGCGCGCGCGCCGGGCGCGGCGGCCGCGATGCGCGGCGGGCAGCGCGAACGCGAGGTTCGCGCCCACCGAGAGGTGCGGGAACAGCAGGTCGTCCTGGAACAGGATGCCGACGTGGCGCTCGCGCGGCCCGAGCGCGCCGAGATCCTCGCCGTCGAGCGTCACCCGCCCGCTCGCCTCGAACCCCGGCGGCAGCGCGCCCACCAGCAGCGACAGCAGCGTCGACTTGCCCGAGCCCGACGGCCCCATGACCGACAGGATCTCGCCGCGACCGACGTGCGCGTCGATCGCGACCAGCACGCGCGCCTCGAGACGGATGCGTATCCGTTCGAGCCGGAGTCCGGGAGTCGTCGGCGGTGCGGGCGACTTCATCGCGAGGAGGCGTCAGATCTCCTCGCTCACCTGCGCGTAGGCGACCACGGCGAACAGGCCCGTGCCGCCGACGATGTTGCCCGCGCCCGCGTAGAGCAGCTTCACGAAGCCGTCGAGCACGCCGATGTCGCCGTGCAGCATCACGGTGAACATTTCCACCGAGCCGACCACGACGTGCGAGGTACCGGTGATGGCGACGGTGAAGGTCATCGCCGAGATCGTCCAGAACTCGAACCCCTTGGAGCCGGGCAGCATCCAGACCATGGCGGCGATCACGAACCCCGCCGGGATGGCGCTGAAGAAGATGTGCCCCAGCGATCGCTCCGCGAAGTGCGTGGAGATCTCGAGCATCGCGCTCATCATCTCCGGCGTTCCGACCGGGAACACGTAGGGCAGCAGCGCCGACAGGAAGGTGCCGAGCATGTTGGCCACCAGCACGATCGACCACAGGCGCAACACCCGCACCAGCATCCCGAGGCTGCGCCGTTCGAGCGCCGGCAGGATCGGGGTGATCGTGTTCTCGGTGAACAGCTGCAGCCGGCTGAGCACGACGATCAGGAAGCCGACGCAGTAACCCAGCTTCTCGATCGCGGGCGCCGCCGGCACACCTTCGAGGTTCACCCTGAGCGCCGCCATGCCGAACAGCGACAGGCTGATGCCGAGACCCGCCGCCACCCCCGACCACCACAGCGATTGCGTCGGCCGGTCCATCTCCTCCAGGCCCTGCTTGGCGATGACCTGGTAGACGGTCGGTGCGGACAGCGACTTCTGGGCATCGGCCTCCTTGCGGCTCTCGATCTTGCGCTCGTTCTTGCGCTTCTCCGGATCGTTCTCGTCACTGGAACTTGAAGCGTCGGAACGCGTTGCGGAGGTACTCGACGAAGAGTCGGACATGGACGGCTATCGGGTGGCGGAATCGAGAGTCGCGACGCTACTCCATCGGAGCGTGATCGCGGGGCTTTCGGCAACAACGTGGAGCCTCGCTCCTCGACGTCACGGCGATGTCGGCGCAGCGCAGGGGCGGGTCCGGAACGAGGCCAGCGAGCGCCGCCGAGCGCCGGATCCGTCGAAGTCGCCCTCGCCGAGCCAGGCTTCGAACGCCGCGCGCAGGGCCGGCCACTCGGTGTCGACGATCGAGAACCAGGCGGTATCGCGGCTGCGGCCCTTGTAGACCAGCGCCTGCCGGAACAGTCCCTCGCGGGTGAAGCCGAACCGCTCCGCGGCCTTCACCGACGGTGCGTTCAGCGCGTCGCACTTCCACTCGTAGCGCCGATAGCCGAGCTCGTCGAAGACGCGCCGCATCAGAGAGCCGGGGGAGCGCCGCCGACCCTCAGCACCGACTGTCTCCACAGATCGACGACCTCTCGTTCCTCGCACGAGGCGGGTCGATTCCTTGCGCCTCGAGCCTGCACGACGCGCAGCGTCCTGGTCGAGACCTCCACGGTGAGGCGCCGCTGCGAACGACACCTCATGGACACGATCGCCGTGACGCCGGACAGGCACCGACCGACGTAGACCCCGACGCAGTGGTGCATCTCGCGTCCTTCCTCGTGCAGCTGCGCGCCCGAGGTCAGCTCGTCGAACGACCACGCGACGCCGTCGGGCGTCTCGACTTGCCAGTCCCACCCCTGGGCGGGCCACGTCGCCTTCAGCGCCGCGTTCCGCTTCTCTCGAACGAGCTCCCGGTACGCGGCGCTTCTGGTCATCACGGCACCCAGGCTTCGCCCCTTCCAGGAGAACGGCTCGTTCACGCGTGCCGCCTCGGTGTGCATGTGCAACGCCCAGTCCAGGATGTCGTTGCCCTGCTCGTCCGAGATCTGCGCCCGATGCCGGATCAGCCATCTGACGGAGTCTCGCCAGAACGTCCGGTACCGGGCCTGCCGCTCGCCGCGCGATCCCGTCTCGTCGATCGGGTTGAAGACATAGGCGTTGTTCGCCGCCAGCCTGCCGAGGTCCAAGTGATCGCCGCCCAGTCGTCGCACCTCGGCGTACATGCAGGCGACCAGCGGCGACACCTCTTCGGGTACGTGGAACAGGCACTCCGTGAATCCGCGCGGCACGTGCCAGCCGAACAGCCGGGCCGCCTTCCTGAGACTGCCGCCTGTCCCCAGAAGCACGAACCACATCAGCCAGGTGGAGCCGTGCCGATCGTGAATGCCCCACTTCCATGTGGGAAGCAGCCAGGCCGGCACGGGATAGCGCGCGAACAGGTGAGTCACGAGATCGACCGCGTCCCCGCCGACGAAGGTCAACGGACTTCTCGTCCAGAAGGGCGAGAAGAGCAGGATCTTCTCCCCGAGATGCCACCCGTCCTGTCGCCCGGTAACCCTTCTCACGACCGCGACCTCGTGGGCACCGCCTACCGAGTCGGCGATCGCACGGGACAGGTTGTCGGAGATCTCGAGGTCGCGAACCCAGCTTTCGAACTCGGGCAGAAGGGAGGCCAGATTCCTCGTCGCGGTCGAGTCGCGCGCCGCGTCCGCCGCGACCAGATCCGCCGAAGAGTACGACTGGGCCTTGTGGGAGGCCATCGCATCGCGCAGAGGACTCTCGATCAGATACGACTGCAGTTCGTCGTACAGCCCCGCACGGTCCGCGGGGTCGGAATCGTTGTCGTACCTGTGGTCGTACCCGTATCCCGGCAGGTAGCCCATCGGATCCCACGGAGCGTCCGGGTCGGTACAGTCGATCTCGTGAGGTCCTGGAGGATCATGAAGCTCGAGCTGTCGATATTCGTACCGGCGGCGTCGGTACCACGTGCTCAGCTCGTCCTTTCCCGGCGGCCGGTGCCGATTCTGCACCTTCTGGCCGTGCATCCTCTGCTTCACGAATGTCGAATCAGTCACGGGATTCTCATCCGAGCGCATCGAGCGCGACCAGGCCCCAGTCCTCCAGGCGATCTGCCTGCTCGCACCCGGTCGCGTCCTCGACCTTCGTCCAGTCGTCGAGTCGCGAGACGACCCAGCGCAATTGTCCGTGCTGCGCCAAGTGCGTTCGATGCACGTCCAGGCGAGCGGTGCGCTCGGGTGTCGGATCCAATCCGTCGATGCATTCCTGGCGCGTGATCGCCGACAGTCGCCCGATCTCCCGCAGTGCCGAGCGTCGCTCCTCGCAGTCGGCATCCGCCGCGGCGCAGTCCGGCATTCGCGCGGGAAGCGGACGTCCATCCGGGCCGGAGAGGGGAAGGTCGAGCTCGTTCAGCGCGCCGCGCACTCCGACCAGGAACGCGAGACGGTCCGGCAGGCTCGGGTGATCGGTATCGAGCGACCCGCTGCTACTGGCGATCAGGTCGTCGGGCCAATGGTCGGTGAGGGGAGCCGTATCGAGCAGGCGGTCGGTCGGCGACATCGACGGGCCGTCGCCGAGGAACGTCGCGAGCGCCACGCCCACCGCGGCCACGGTCGCGAGGGCCGGGACGAGACCGCCCGTGCCGAGCGCTCGGCGCCAGCCGTACGCCGGCCGGCTCGGCGAGGGCCGCTGCGGCGCCGGCGGCGTCGCGCTCGTGCGAGCCTGCGCCGCGTCGGCCTCCTCGTCCAGTCGCTCCCACAGGGCGAAGAGCTCGGGATCACGGCTCAAGTGCGCGTAGATCTCCCGTGCGCGCCCGGGCGACAGGCGCTTCGCGATGAACGCCCGGAGCTCGTCGGTGTCCGGCAGCCCCCCGGGCGCCGACGCGGGCCGGTCCAGATCGAGCGCGCGCCTCGCCGCGCGCCGCGCTCGCCAAGTCGCGACCCACGTCATGCGGTGCTGCCTCCTCGTCGCCCGTTCGCTAGATCGCCGGGGCGGCCGTCAACGGGGAGGCGACCTGCGCCACGCGGTCGAGCGCTTTCGCGAGCACCGCGTCCGCGTCGTACCCGTTCGTGCTCAGCAGGCGCTCCAGGCGCGCCAGCAGCTCCGTCAGGTACGCCTCGAGCTCTTCCTCGCTCAGCGCGATCGACGTGCCTTGCTCGTGCAGCTTGGCGATTCGGACGAGCGTCGGTCGTCCGTGCTGGACGCGGCGCAGCAGAAGCCGGTCGAGGTCGTTCAGCACGAGCTCGGTGCGCATCGTGTCGAGCCGCTCGCGGTGAGCGGGCTCGAGCCCCTCCCGGTACGCCGGCAGCTCGTCCCGGGGTGCGATCAGACCCTGGACCAGGGCGTGGGCTACCTGGTCGTCCTGAGCCTGGACACTCTCTCCGGTCGGGTCGGCACTGGCGCTCGCGGCGCATTCGAACTCCTCCACCAGCTCTTGGACGTCGGTCCACGACATGCTGACCCGGGTGCGACGCAGGACGTCGGGGTTCAGCGCGATGAACCGGGTGATGGTGTCTCTAACGGACGCCTCGTCCAGAACCGATTGTTCGATGACCTGCTCGATGGGCAGCTTCAGCACGCGGTAGGCGAAGCAGGCGGCCGCGTGCGCCTTGCCCCGATCCGCGATCTCCTTCGGGGCGCGCCACTTGCCGTGCTCCCTGACGACCTGGTCCATGGTCACGCTGGTGAAGGCGGTGGCCACGAGACCGTCGAGGTTCGAACGATCCTTCAGCGTCACGTTCGGCAGCTTGTCGCAGAGCAGTCGCTGCAGCACCTCCGAGAGCGCGTCCTCGGGATCGGCGAACGCCGAGGCGTAGCGCCGGAAGCGGTTCTTGAACGCCGGCTCCATCTCGTGAAGCTTCTTCGGGGTGCGGTACTCCATGTACCACGGCCCGTCGCGGCCCTCCTCGAAGTCCCGCTGTTTTTCCAGGAACCGGTCGGAGCGTTGATATCTCATCTTGTGCCAAGCCATGGTAGAATTTACCACGCAGATGCCGGCGTATGGTGCGACAGCATCGATCCTGACGCCGATCCGGCGGTCTCGAACAGCGTTTTCTGGCTTTCGTCGCATGTGTCCCCGCGCTGAATCGCGAATCGAGCCCGGTATCCGTCAGCTCGATCAGTAGGGTTGGTTCCGTCCGGGCGCCGACGCAGCCGGAGAGGACCGCGTGAAACGATATCCCGCCATTCCGGCCGCGTCGACCGGGCGCTCCCGGTCAGGGTGTCGGCCACGGCGCCTGCGCGCGCCGTTTGTCGCCGCGGTGGCGCGCGGCGGGGCGCGCGTCCCGCATCGACGTGTCTCGGGCCCAGCGTCCCTGCCGGCGAGCGCCCTCGTCGCGCTGCTCGCCGCGTTCGCGCTCCCGGTGTCGGCTCAGCAGGTCGTGGCCCCCGGCAGCGACCGCTACGAACGTCCGTTCGACGTCAGCCGGGGAGTGCTGAGCTACAGCGACCTGATCGAGCCGGCACTCCGCGCGAGCGTGAAGATCTACAGCCTCGAGCGCGGCGAGCAGGACCGGTTCGAGCTGTCCGGCAGCGGCTCGGGCGTCGTCTACGACGCCGCCGAGGGGCTCGTCCTGACGAACGAGCACGTCGTCGGCGAGGCCGACGGCCTGCTCGTCGAGCTCTACGACGGAGTGCTCGTGGAGGCGAAGGCGGTCGGAACGGATCCTCGAAGCGATCTGGCCGTCGTGCGCACGGTTCGTCCCCTGGAGCACGAGGCGACCTTCGTCGACTCAGGCACGATTCGGGTGGGCGACGTGGTGTTCGCCGTCGGCTACCCCCGCGGACTCGATCGAGCCATCTCGAGCGGAGTCATCAGCGGCCTGAACCGCCGGGGGTTCCAGTCGACGGCGTCCGATCCGAGGATCGAGGACTTCATCCAGACCGACGCGGCCATCAATCCGGGCAATTCCGGCGGGCCGCTGTTCGACAGCCGCGGGCGCGTCGTCGGGATCAACACGTTCATCTTTCAGCAGAGCGACGGTCTCGGGTTCGCCGTACCGGGGAACATCGCCGTGCAGGTGGCCCGTCAGCTCGTGTCCGGACGCCCGCGCGAGCCCGGCTGGTTCGGTGTCACCGTCGATTCGCTCGTCCCCACCGAGGCGCGCGAACGCGGGCTCGCCACCACGCGCGGAGTCGTGATCGAGGACGTCGAACCGGGCTCGCCGGCCGAGCGGGCCGGACTCCGGCCGAACGACATCATTACCGGGGCAGGCAATCGACGGATCGACGATGTCTACCAGTTCGCCAACTTCATTCTGCTCGGCGAGCTGGGTCGACGCTACGACGTCTACTTCCTGCGCGGCACCGAGCGCTCGCGCACGAAGATCGTGCTCACCACCGAGGACGGGTTGGTGCCCGCCGGGCCGATCCCGTCTCCCGACCGGAGCACGACGTCCGCACGATCCTCCACGGAGCTGCTCGGCGCATCGCTCGGCCTGGACGCGTCCGGACGGATCGTCGCGACCGACGTCGCGCCGACGAGCCAGGCCTATACGAAAGGCCTGCGCTCGGGCGATCGCATCCTCGCGCTCAACCGAGAACCCGTGCGCGGGCTGCGGTGGCTTGCCGAAGAACTCGAGCGACTGGCCGGACAAGGAATCGCGCTGCGTGTGGAGCGTGACGAGCGACGGTTCATGGTGGTGTTGTAGTTCCTTGCCGATCACCGCGATCGACCCGCTGTCCGTTACCAGAGGGGACGGACTTTCTTTTCCATCGAACTCGGACCTCGCCTCATGACCTGCGAACGACCCGCCCGACCCGCGGCCCGCTCGTGCACCGCGCTCGTCGCGACGGGCCTGCTGAGCGTCCTCTTCTTCATGCCGACCGCGCTCGCCCAGGACGATGTGCTCAAGGAGGTGTTCGGCCCGGTCGAGGCCGAGCAAGACGACACCTCGCCCCGGACCGCCGCGCCGGAAGAAGCGGACGATGAGTTTCCGACTACCGATGCCGATGCCGACGCCGACGCCGACGCCGACGCCGACGCCGACGCCGATGCCGATCGCGCTACGGAGGGCTCCGGCGGAGGCGATCGTCCCGGGAGACGCTCCGACCGCGCCGGCACGGATACCGGACGAAACGAGCCCGACGGGGCGACCTGCGCCGCCGGTGGGCCGTGTCGAATCGAGGCGACCGGTCTGCCGCTGCGAGCGCTGCCGCGTTCCTTCTCGCCGTTGTTCGCCGAGCCGGACGGGAGCGTCGATCCGATCTCCAGCGCCGTGTCGGCGTTCAAGCCGCTCTACGTGTTCGCCGTCCGAGGACTGGACGATTCCGACGGCGCGGACGTGAAGGGGTGGTACCAAGTCGGCTTTACCGAGCGTGGTCCAATGGGTTGGATGCGGGCGAACGACGTGGTCGAGTGGCGCCAGGCGCTGCTGCTCGAATATGTCCACCCGGGCGCCGGCTCCGACCGGCGCTCCCCGGTGCTCATGTTCGAGACGAAGTCGGCGCTGCACGAGCACGTGCTCGGCGACGATCGGCGCGACCGCACCAGGGAGTTACTCGACGAGATCGCCGATGGAGGACGGCCGGACGGCGTGATCGGCAAGGAGCCGTCCGCGTACCTCAACATCGACGAGACCCTCTACCTGCTGCCGATCATCGATTGGGAGCGTGAGCAGGAGCTCGACCTGCCGTCCCACTATCTCGAGGTGTTCGCGGCTGTTCCCGACGCGCGCGCCGCGTCGGCCGGCGAAAGCACGCTCGACGACCCAGGATTCCTGGCCGAGGATATCGGCCGCGCCGCCGAGGACGGTCTCGTCGACATCGTCTTCGTCCTGGACATGACCGGCTCCATGCAGCCCTACATCGACAGTGTCAAGGCGACCGTCGAGACCCTGATCACGGCGATCAGGGACGGCACCGAGGACTTCGACCGGGTCCGCTTCGGTCTGGTCGGCTACCGGGACAGCACGAGTATCACTCCCGAGCTCGACTGGGACGTCAAGACCTTCACCGGCGAATCGCTGGTGGCCGCACAAGAGCTCGCCACCGTTCTCGACGGTGCGAACGCGGCGACCGTTTCGAGCGACGAGTGGGCCGAGAACGTCCACGGTGGCTATCTCGCCGGCATCGAAGCGCCGTGGCGAGAGACCGACAGCGGGCAGCGTTCGCTGCGGCTGATGCTGCTGATCGGCGACGCGAGCGGGCACGATCCGGCCGATCCCGACCGCGGATCGAAGAACTCGAGCGGAATGACCGCATCGGATCTCAACGCCCAGGCACGCGCGCTCGGGATCTATCCCTACACCATCCATCTTCAAGACTCCCGGGCCGAGTCCGACTGGGAGCGGGCTCAAGCGCAGTTCGCGGCCTTCGGCGGCGGAGGGCGCGGGAGCGAAGAGGCGACCTTCAGCGCATCGACCGAGTCGGCGGAGGAGAACCTCAAGAGCACCGCGCTCTACATCGCGACCGAGATCGCCCGTGCGGTCAACGACGCCGAGTACGCCCAGCGGCTCGCAGGCGGCGAGGGGCCGGAGACCTCGCCGAGGAGCGCCGACGCGCTCGGGGAGAAGGACGCCGTGATGATCGACATCGCCGAAGGCGTGATGCAGGCCGCGCTCGTCGACTACTTCGGAGACGAGGCGACCCCACCTCGCGATTTTCAGGCCTGGGTCCACGACTACGACCTGGCCGATCCGGCGCGCGAGGCGCTCGCGGTGCGCGTGCTCATGACGCGTGAGCAGGTCGACACGCTGACCCGGCAGACCGAGGCGCTGCTCGATGCCGTGAAGGCGAACACCATCGGCAACATCGATTTCCTGACTGCGCTCAAGCAGGGTTCCGTGGAGACATCGCTCGGCCAGGATGTCGAGTCCGATGCCTCGCTCGGCGAGCAGGATTTCCTGCAGCGCTGGGTGGTCGCGCTGCCCTACAAGAGCCGCGTGCTCGCGATCAGCCCGAGCGAATTCGCCAACCTCAGTCTGAGCGAGCGCCAGGAGTTCCAGTCCCATCTCGACTCGACGGTCAGGACCTTCAAGGAGCTCCAGGGCACCGACCAATGGGTGCGGCTCGACCCGGCCGACGATTCGCTCAAGGAAGTGATTCCCATGCCGTTGACGCTGCTCCCCTGAACCGACGGTGGTGCGACACCTCGACGTGGAACGTCGACCCGAGGCCGGTATCCGGCTAGGGAGGCCGTCGTGAGCGAACCGGTGCTCGACGTAGACGATCTGCGCAAGCGCCGGGCGGACGGCGACGGCTCGTTCGAGGTCGTGCTGCCGAGCCTTCGTCTCGAGCGCGGCGAGTTCTGCGCGCTCGTCGGAGCGAGCGGATCGGGCAAGAGCACGCTGCTCGACATGCTCGGGCTCGTGCTCGGACCGAGCGTTGTCGGGCGTTTCAGGCTCGGCGGGGCCTCCGGTGCGGCGTCGGATCCGGCGGTCGATGTCGCGGGGCTGTGGCGTGCGGGTCGCGACGCCGAGCTCGCTCGCCTCAGGCGTCATCGGATGGGCTACGTGCTCCAGTCCGGGGGGCTGGTCCCGTTCCTGTCGGTCGAGGCGAACATCGAGCTGCCTCGGCGGCTGTGCGCGCTGGGCGTCGATTCGGGGGCGACGCGGGCGGCGCTTCGCCGATTCGGGCTCGGCTTCGGCCCGAACAAGCCGGTCGCCGAGCTCTCCGGCGGCGAGCGTCAGCGGGTGGCGATCCTGCGGGCGCTCTCCCACCGCCCTTCGCTGGTGCTCGCCGACGAGCCGACGGCCGCGGTCGATGCCTCACGCGCCCGCTCGGTGATCGAGCTACTGCGCGGGTACGCCGCCGAGTCGGGGGCGGCCGTGCTGGTGGTCACCCACGATCGCTCGCTCATGGAGGGTGCATCCGGACGCGAGATCCGTCTGGCGCGCGACGAGTCGACCGGGCCGGGCAGCGTGCGTTACGTGGCATCCGAGGCCGGCGTGTCGTGAACGAGGCGCGACGCGGTGTCGAGCTGAGCACGGTGGTCGGACTGGCCTGGCGGGACCTGCTGCACGAACGTCTGCTCGGCGCCTGCCTGATCGTCGCGCTGGCAGGGCTGCTCTCGCCGCTGCTCGTGCTGTTCGGGCTCAAGTCGGGAGTGATCGAGACGATGCGCGGGACGCTGCTGGAGGACCCGGTCTTTCGAGAACTGAAGCCCGTCGCGACCGACAACCACACGGAGGCGTTCTTCGCCGACCTGCGTGCCCGACCGGAGACCGAATTCGTGGTGGAGAGCGTCATGCGCGGCGCCTCGACGATCCGTGCCGAGGCGGCCACCGGGTCGGTGACGTATCTCGACCTGCTGCCCACGGGCGAGGGCGATCCGATCCTGGCAGAGCACGGACTGGACGCGCCGGCCGAGGATGCGGTCGTGCTGAGCTCGAGCGCCGCGCTGGCGCTAGGGCTTGACGCGACGACCACCGGTTCGCTCGAGCTCGTGACCATGCGAACCGACGGCGACCGGCGACGCGAAGGGCGTGCGCGCATGCGGGTGCACGGCGTGCTGCCGGCGAGTGCCGGAGACGTCTCTCTCGTGTACGCCCCTCGGCAGCTCGTGCTCGATGTCGAGTCTTTTCGAGAGGGCTTCGGCATCCCCGAGCGAGGCTGGCCGGGGGAGACGCGCAACGTCGAGCCGGTCTACCACGGAGTCGTCGTCGCCATCGACGAGTCGCTCGGCATCATCGCGCGGGGCAGGCTCACCAAGAACACCGCGTTCTACCGCGTCGAGACGATCGCCGTGGACGCGTTCGAGCATCGCTTCGGATTCGCGCCGCCGCCGGCCGCCGAGCTGCTCGATATTCGCGTGATCGACCGCCCGGCGGGCGACGAATCGCTCGTGCGCGTGCGGCGCAACCTCGCCGGGCGGCTTGTCGGGGCCTGGCCGTACGTCGATGGACTTGCCCTCGACTTGTTGCTCCCGGACGAGAGCTGGCGGCGGTTGCCGGTCCGGGTCGTGCCGTCCGAGATGCTCGCCGACGGGGCCGTGGCGTTGCCCGGCGATCTCGACGCGCTCCTGCCGGGCCGCGAACCAGCGACCGTGCGGCTCGTCGGGTCGACGGCGCCGCTTGTACTCGCGCGCACGCGTGCCGCACCGCATGGCGGCGATGCGGTCCATCTCGGTCCGAGGCTCGCCGGACAGCTACAGCGTGGCCTGGATCGGCAGCTCGACGTCGATCCGACGTCCGGGGAGCTCGTGCTGCGCCCGCTCGGGTACCGAAGCTTCCGGCTGTTCGCGCGACGCCTCGAGGACGTCGCGCCGCTCGGCGCCTATCTGAGCGATCGCGATGTCGAGACGCAGTCGGCCGTGCGTGAAATTCGGCGCCTGCAAGCGTTGGAGGCGGGACTCGCCAGCTTGTTCTGGATCGTGGCGGCGGCGACGTTGGTCACCGCGATCATCGTCCTGGTGGCGAGTCAGTACGGTGCGGTCGAGCGAAAGCGGGTTTCGTTGGCCCACCTTCGGCTGATCGGCCTGTCGCGCGCCGACGTGGCCATCGTGCCGGTCGTGCAGGGGATCACGATCGCGCTCGCCGGCGGAGCGCTCGGAGCGCTCGCCACTTGGCTCGTCTGCACGGTGATCAACGCAACCTTGGCCGAATCGCTCGGGTTCGGCCGTGCCATCTGCGTGCTCGAACCGGCGAGCGTCGTCGCGGCGGTGGGGCTCGGCGCGCTCCTGGCACTCGTCGCTTCGTCCGGCGCCGCGTGGACCGCGACTCGCATCGACCCTGCGGAAGGGATGAGAGATGAGTAGAAGAATCCGGACGACCGGTGCGTTGGTCGTGGCGACCCTGGTTCTCTTGGGTGGGACGGGTGCCGCCCGGGCCCAGTATGCCTGCGCCGAGGAGCTCGGCGACGCGGCGGGCGCTCGCCCGTACGACAATCCGTGCCCTGCGGCGGACGATCTCGTGCTGCCGCTACCGGGCGATCTCGAGATGGTGTTTCGCCGGGTCGAGGTCCCCGGGCAGGGCTTCTGGGGAGATCCAGCGCGTAACATCGAGCTCGGGGATCCGGACGCGCGCATCTTTGAAGGACCGCGTCTGGTGAGCGTGGCCGGCTCGTTCGTCTCGGCGGACGGAACCAGCTGGGACATCGTGCTGGGCAAATACGAGGTCTCCGTGGCGCAGTACGCCGCCGTCATCGGGGAGGGGAATCTGCGCGAGGGCCTTCAGCGACTCGTCGCGCGGTCCTCGAACGGACGGATGTACGCCCGACTGTTCGAAGAGCCGGTGGGCGAGGCCGAGGCCCGCCGCCTTCTGGCGTCGCCGGTGCGGGGTCTGCGGGCGGGCGAGCTCGAGTCGTTCACCCGTCTCTACACCGACTGGTGCTACCGCGACGAGGTCTGCCTGTCGCGCCTGCCCAGCTTCGGCTCGATGCCGGGCTTCTTCCGGATGCCGACCGAGATCGAGTGGGAGTACGCTGCGCGTCGACGCTCCGGTCTGGCCGAGCGCACCTCGTTCCTGCCGTTCGACAAGGGCGACACGGGACGTTACGCGTTCGTCTCGAACGGCTCGCGCGTGCGGGAGGGACCGACCAGCATCGGACGACTCCTGCCGACGCCGTACGGTCTGCACGATCTCTACGGGAACGTCGCCGAGCTTATCGACGGACGCTTCTACGCCGAGCTAGGTCAGGGCAAGCCCGGAATGTACGGATCGCGAGGCGAGTCCTACGCGCACTCGCTCCCCCGGGGGGCGTTGCGTCCGAGCCGTCGGGCCGAGGTTCACGATTACCGCCGGGACGACGACGGCACGATCGTACCGGTGCGCAGCGTCCGCCTGGGCATGCGCTTGGCGATCGGCAGTCCGACGGTACCGAACCGCGATACGCTGGCCGAGCTCGAGGCCTCCTACGCCGACTACCGTTCGACCGACCGACTGCGCAGCGCTTCGGGACAGTCCACACGCGCCTCTGTGCTCGGCGCGGTGGCTCCTCTCGACGCGATCGATCGGCTCGTGTCCGAGTACGCGTTGAAGACCAACCTGTCCGTAGCGATGCAGGAGGAGCTGTCGCGGCTGACGGAGGACGCGCGCGTCGCGCTTCGGCGCACCTCCGAGACGCTCGCCTACGAGCTGGTGCAGCGAGCGGCGCAGGTGGCGGCCGAGGCCGGACGGTCCCTGCTCGTCTCGCAACGCGCTCTCGAAAACGCCGCACTGATGGAGACCTCTTCGAGCGCGATGGCGCCCGCACGCCGTCGGGGATTTCTCGCGCGGGCGCGTGACGCCGAGCAGATGTTCGCCGACCACGTCACCACCTACGCGGATCTCGTCCGTCGACTGGCGAGCTACCGCGACTTCGCGAGCGCAAGCGTCGCGCTCTACCTGGACAAGGCGGACGGCGTGCAAATCGTCGCGGCCATGGGCCTCGTCGAGCGGCACGTGACGCAGGCGCTCTCGGGTCGCGGTGATCCGGACGAGTGGCGCGAGGATATCGCGGGGGTCCTCGCCGACGAGGCGCTGTTCCGACCCGAACCGGAGTCGAGGTGAGAGCGATGGCCCGATGTCCGTTCAAGACACACGAGTACCGACGGAATGAGAGCGAACCGATGAAACTCACGTATCGATCGAACGGCAGGGTTGCGCGCGCGTACATTGCGGGTGCGTTGGCAGTGGTCCTCGGAGGGTGTGCAACGCTCGGCGTGCCGAGCCTCGGCGGGAACGGCACGCGTACCCAGAGCTACCCGACGGTGAGCGATACCGTCAAGCAGGGCTGCCTGGGCGGGGCCGTGCTCGGAGTCGCCTACAGCGAGCTGAAGGGCGGCGAGAAACCGGCGACCATGCTTGAACGGATCACCGGCGCGACCAAGAGCGCCGCCGTCGGTGCGGGCATCGGATGCACGGCGGCCTACGCGCTCGACCTGCGGCGCGCCCGCAGCAGCGACGAGGCGGACTTCTACGAAAAGGAAATCCAGATCACGCGCGCGGCCAACGGCGAGATGATCAACGTGAACGCGCACTTGTCGAAGCGCATGGCGGCGAGCCGTGCCGAGCTAGCCGAACTCGAACGGAGCAGGGCCGCGGCCGAGCTCGACCTGACGGACGCCCGGCAGGCCCGAGACACCGCCCGCGCGGACCTGGGCTGGGCCCGCTCGCAGCTCGAGACCGCCCGGACGAACCTCGATTCGCAGAAGAAGGTGCTCGCGGAGTCCGGCGGCCGGGCGAGCCCGGCGCAGGCGCGCAAGCTGGGCGACGAGGTCGCCGCGCTGGAGGCGTATGTCGCGACGCTCGAACGCGAGGTCGGAGACCTGGCGAGCATCAGCGACTCGATCGGACAGTTCCGCGGGTGAGCGTCTTCGGCGCCGTGTCGCTGCCTCGGTCTGCACTGGCGCTCGTCGGGGCGGTCGTGCTGCTCGGCGGTTGCGCGAACAAGGGTCCTCCGGTCGACCCGTCGAAGGAAGGCCTGCAGACGGCTTGGGTCTGCGCGTTCACCGATCGATGCGAACGATTCGTGGACGGGGAGCGGGATGCGCTTGAGAGCGAGCAGGCAACGTCGGAGAGGCTGCGCACGGAGCAGACCAGAACGCGCGGCGGGCTCGACGACACGGAGCGCCAGCTGAGCGAACTGCGTGGCGAGGTTGCCGGGCTGTCCCGTGATGTCGACCGGCTGCGGCAGCAGGCCGACGAGGCACGCGGTCGATCTCGGACGACGAACGCGGAACTCGATGCCGTGCAGGTCGACCTGGCAAGACTGAGCGCGGACTCGGGATCGTTGGAGGCCGACGTGCTCGCCGAACGGATCGATGTGCCGGTGGCGCGCGAGAGGAAGCGACAGCTCGAGGAACGTCGCGAGCGTCTGGAGCAGGCGTTGGTCGATGCGCTGCTCTGACCGACATCCCGCTCTTCGGCGTCGCCGCGACGGGCCTCCGTCGGGCGTTCGTCGATGGAACGACAGAGCGGCGCCTTCGATCGCCCCGGATCGAACGGTCCGGGAGTCGGGACGCCCGCAGCCGTGCGAACGACCGATCGGACGCGCGGGTGAGAACGTCGGAGACGATCGCTCGGAGGCGCTCGGGTACACCGCACCGGCCGAGCGCTCGATCGAGGCCGTCGGCGTGCGTCGGACTGGCCCGAGTCGAGCGCACGAACGACGGGTCGGCGCACTCGCGATGCTGCTCGCGACCATCGGGCTCGCAGTCGTGTCCTCCGGGCGGGCCGACGATGTCGGGAACGGCGCGTCGGTGTCCGAGCCGCCCTCGGTCGCGGCGGTGGAACACGCCGCCGAGCCGACGCACGCCGGCGGATCGATGCTGGCGATACGACCGGAGGGGATGGTGTACCCGGTGGACCACGACGGGGAGTCCGGCGGGTGGGAGCCGGCGGACGAGGGGATCTTGCGTCGCCTCCGGGCGATCACCCCGATCGAGGGGGTGGTGGACCTGGATGGTGCCGTGCAGGTCGAATCCATGCCCTTGACGTTCTATCCCGGCGCCCGGCTCGTCCGGGTGCGCCAGCAATGGAAACCTCCGGTGCTGGCCCTCTACTTCCTGGATGACGGGGAGAGCGTGCTTCAGCTCGACGGCAAGTCCCGGGCGATACATGCGTTCAACGCGAAGCACCCGCCGACCTTTTCGGTCGACAGGGTAGCCGGGTATCTGTGGTTCTTCGGCTTCTTCGTTCGCGGGGAGGAGGGCCCGTTCCTGATCGTCGGCACCGGGAACGATGACCTCCTGCCCCTGGATGCCGCCGATGTGCGTCGGGCGATCGAGGCGACGGCCAGAGCGCCTCGGTGCGCCGGAGCGGACGGCGGGGCGTTCGTGTGCGACACGGTGCTCTACTACGGGAACGCGCTGTTCAACGCCCAGTTCAAGGTGACGCGCCGCGGCATGGTCGAGATGCTGGAGGACGAGCAGGTCGCCGCGGACCTGTCTGAAGCGATCGACGCGCCGATCTCGATTCGAGAGGCCGGCGAGCGCTTCTCCGTGGAGCCGGTACCCGTGACGCCGAAGACCCGCGCGTGGCGCTTCTGAGCAGCGCCGTCGGGCCCGGCGCGTCGACGTGACGGGCGGACGTGCGTGAGAGGCCTTCACGCGACGGATATCGGATCGGAGCGGGCGTCGAGCGGAGCGTCACCCGGGACGGATCGGCTTCGGACGTGTCGGCCTCCGATGCCGGCGTCCGCCCTCGCGCCTCGACGGACCAGCTCTGTTCGTGACACCGCGGTGCCGGTCAGAGGATGCCGAGCTTGAACTGGAACCAGACGACCGGGTTGTTCGAGACGTTGCCGTAGTCGACCCGGGGGGAGCCGCTGATGTTCAGCACCGCGCGCTTGGTCAGCGTGAGCTCGATCTGGGGCAGCGGCACGACCTTGGTCTCCGGCTCCTTGGCGATGCC
>JAULKR010235079.1:0-14148 GCA_032356305.1 Prasiola linearis | reverse complement strand
CTCGCCGTAGTAGCGGCCCATGATCCCGGGCCCGTTGATGACGAAGAACTGCGCGTTCGTCTCGTTCGCGACGGCGCGCGCCAACAGCGTCTTGCCGGTGCCGGGCGGGCCGTAGAGCAGCACGCCCTTCGGCGGGTCGATGCCGAGGCGCGCGAACAGCTCGGGGTGCTTCAATGGCAGCTCGATCATTTCGCGCACCGCGTCCACGGTGTCGCCGATGCCGCCGATATCGTCGTACGTGATGCCGACAGGCGGCTCGCCGGAGTCGGGCTCGGTGTACTCGGGCAGCAGCTCGATCTCGGTCTGCTCGTTCACCTGCACGATGCCACGCGGGCCGGTGGTCGTGACCACAAGTCGGATCTCCTGCAAGCCGAATGCGCGCTGCTGACCGAACAGCCTCCGCGCCACCTCGGGCGGCAGCCCGGGCACGTTCTCCTCCGGTCCGGGCGAGCGGTACACCGACGTGGAGACGGTGTCGCCCGCGACCAGCGGCCGGCCCATCAGCGTGCGCCGGAGCGCCTCGCCGCGGCCCTGCAACCGGACGCCGGGCTGCGCCGGCCCCAACGTCACCTTCGCCGCCGGCTTGACGGCTGCCGCCGACACCTCGACGTGGTCGCCCATGCCCACGCCTGCGTTCGCGCGCACCAATCCGTCGAGACGCACGATCGGCAGGCCGGCGTCCGCCGGGTAGGGCGGCAGCGCGATGGCGGCGGTCAGGTCCTTGCCCTGGACCGCCACGACGGCGCCGGGCGCCAGGCCCATCTCGGTGAGCGATTCCTGCGAGATACGGATCACGCCCTTGCCCACGTCGGGCGTCTGGGCGCCGGCCACCTGGAGGCGGACGGTGGTTGGGGCGGGCGGGGCGTCGGTCGTATCGGGCATCCGAGGTCAGAGTCGTGAGCGCCCTTTGACGACGCGCCGTGTGCGGTGTTCAGCCGTCGGCGGCGTTTCACGCCGCGTTCCGCTGACGGAGTGGTGCTCCTCGGCCCGCGCGGCGGCGGGGCGGACCAGGCGGGAAACTCGGGTATACGAAAGTGGGCGGCAGTCCTGGATGCCCAGAGACCGCCGCCCACTCGCGTCGCGCCCTACGTGTTCTCAATGATGGCGTAGGCGCCGAGCCGCCAGGCCTGCGCCAGCGAGCGCGAGCAGCCCCAGGCCGCCGTCGATGGGCACCTGGGTCGGTGGGTTCGGGATGCAGCCGCCCATACCGTCGTCCATCTGCCCGGGCGGGCATGGGACGAGCGATGAGTAGTCGGTAGGCGGAGGCGTTGGTGCGATTTGCGCCTGGGGCGCCGCCCAGTCAGGCAGGTTTTGTGCCGACGGCGGCGTGGCGAGGAGCAGGGCCAGCGCGCTGGCGAGCAAGAGTCGAGTCACGAGATGGGGGAGGTGTGGCAAGAGGCGGCGCGCCGCGGGGGCGGCGCGCCGGGACAGAGTAGCGGGCGATGGGCTAGCGGACGACGGTGAGCCGGCGCGTGGCCGATACCGTGTCACCCTCGACGCGGACCACGTAGACACCGGCCGCCAAATCCGTCGCGTCGACCGTCAGCGAGACGGTGCCGCTCGTGTCGGCGTCGTGGAGCACGGCTACCGTGCGGCCGAGCGCGTCGTGCAGCGTCGCGCGGATCGCCTGCGGCGTGCCGACGGCCAGCTGCATCCTGGTCCGGGTGCGCACCGGGTTGGGGGCCGGCGCGGACAGCTCGAAGTCCGTCTGCGTCTCGGTCTCGCTCGACACGATGCCGGCGGGCGTCACGGTCACCGTAAAGCGCTCGGCCCAGGCCGTCGCGCCGTCGGCGGTGAAGGCGTAGCCGTCGGCGGTGCGCACGTCGACGGTCTCGCCGGTCACGTCGTCGGCGAGCGTCGCCGTCCAGCCGTCGGGCAGGTCGTCGGTCCAGGACAGCGAGAACGTGCCGCCGTCGGTCGTGCGGAGTGCGAGCGGGACGGTCGCCACGGTGTTCGTCGGACGTGTGTCCACGGCGACGCGCGTCGCCGCGCCGTCGCGCATCAGCACCGGCGCGAGTAGAGCCACCTCGGCCGTCGGCGAACCGGGCTTGGAGGCGTCCCACGCGTCCCACGCCGCCAGGGCGTCATCGCGGAAGCGAACGACCGCCGCGGCGTCGCCGACGCGTGCGCCGCCAGCGAGCGTGCCTGTGAGCGTAAATCCGACGGCGGGCGCCACCGCGGCGTCGCCGGTGCGGCCGTAGAACGGCGCCGTTCCGGGCTGGCGGTCGTTGTAGCGGTACTGCACCCTGACGCCACTGCCCACGTTGGTCGGGACGAGCTCCGCGAATACGCCCTGCCAGACGCTCAGCACGTCGGTGCCGGACAGGGTGACGTAGCCGGGCAGGGCGGGGTCGTAGGCGTGGAAGACATCGCCACTCTGGATGATGCCGCTGGACGCGCTGATGCCCGACACCAAAAGCGGCAACGTGTACGGGTTGGCGAGCATCTGGAAGTCGTCGTCGCCCGGGTCCGTGTTGTCGGCGAACGTCGTGCTGACGACGAAGCGCGCCGGGGCGCGGTCCGTGCGGAGCGCGAAGTCGGTCAGTTCGTAGCCATTGCTGGTTCCGTTCGGCGTCGCGCTGCCGTCCAGGTCACTGTCGAACAGGTACCACATGAAGCCCTGGCCGAGGGTGAGCGTCTCGCTGGTGCTGGCCGCGGCCGTCTGGGCCGCGCCGTCGTAGTCGGTGAACAGGATGGGCGTCGCCCCCGGGTACTGCCCCGGAAGGCCCTGGACCAGGTTGAGCGCGGCGAGGTCGCTCACGGTGAGCCCGGGAACCGGCGCGCCGAGCAGGCGCCACCCGGCGCCGTCGCCCTGGGCGGCGGTCGGGTTGTGGAAGTCGTCGATGCGCGTCGGGTTGACATCGAAGACGTAGGCCGCGCCCGAGTTCGAGGCGGGCTGGTCGCTAAACGGAGCCCCGATGAGCGCGTCGTCACCGTCGAGGGCCACGGCGCGGCCGAAGCCGTCGCTCGCCGCCGCGTCCGCCGAGACAGGCGTCCGGCGCGGCGCCGACGGCACCTCGGTGTCGTAGACGTAGGCGACGCCGGCTTCGGTGCCGATGACCGCGTGGATGCCCGAGAGATCCACCGACCCTCCGAAGCGGATGGCCGCCGACGCCGTCGGCTCTTCGATCTCGCCGCTGTTCAACCAGGTGCCGCCAGCGGCCTGGACGTAGGTGTACGCGGAGCCGCTGAACGCGCCTCCGTTCCGCGTGACACCGGGCGCACCGACGATCGCGCGCGCGCCGTCGATGTCCAGCGCGCTGCCGAACCGGGCGCCGTTGGGCGGGCCTCCGCTGATACTGACCTGGCCGCCGGTGACCCAGGTGGTTCCGCTCAGTCGGTAGTCATAGACACTTCCAGGCGTTCGGGTACCGTCCTGGTGAAACGGCGCGCCGATCAGAATGCGGTCCGCAGACATGGAGACGGCCGTGCCGTAGCGGTCACCAGATCCGGTGTCCGAGCCGAGCTGGCCTACAAAGGTCGTCTGGGCCCAGGTACCGGCGCTGTTCAGGCCGAACAGAAAGGCCTCGCCGCGGGTGGGCGCGCTGGACGTGCCCTTGTTTGGCGCGCCGATGATGACGCGGGTGCCGAAGATGCCGACCGAGGAGCCGAAGTGGTCATTCGGCATGGCCACGTTGATCGGGAGGTTGAGCTTGCCCTCCTGGGTCCACGCGGTGCCCGAGCGCGAGAACACGTAGGCCGAGCCGGCCTCTGGACGAGCAGGAGCATCATCCAGATAAGCGCCCACGACGAGCCGGTCGCCGTGGATGTCCACGTCGGAGCCGAACGCGTCACCATTCGCACCGTCCGAGGCGACGAGCTTGGCCTGTTGCGCCCACGCGCCGCCCGAGCGCACGAACACGTAGGCCGCGCCGCGGCCGGAGCCACCGTCGTTCGGCGCGCCGACCACGGCGTAGTCCCCGTCGATGGCGACGGCCTGGCCGTACTGCTCGTTGACGGCGCCGTCGGCGGGTAGGAGTTTGACCTGCGCCGGCGGCGCCTGGGCGGTTGCCGACGGCGCGAGCGCGGCCGGTGCAAGGGTGAGCAGGCCGGCGCACAGCGCGCGGCGGAAGAAGGAGGTCATCGGAGTCGAGGGAGGTCGGGGGGAAGTGTGAGGGGGGTGCGCTAGCGCGCGACGGTCAGGCGGCGCGTCTCGCTGAGGCGCGCGCCAGCGACGCGCACGACGTAGACGCCCGGCGCCAGGCCGCGCGCGTCAGCCACGATCTCGGTCTGGCCGACGGCGACGCCGTCGAAGAGCACGGCGACGGTGCGGCCGAGCGCGTCGTGGAGCGTGGCGCGGACGGCCTGTGGCGCGTCAAGCGTGAGCGTCATCGCGGCGTCGCCGCGCGTCGGGTTGGGACGCGGGGCCGCCAGCGCCGACGGCGCCAGCGCGGAGTCCTCGCCGGCGACGGGCTGGAAGCCAGCGAAGACGTAGGCCGTGCCGCGGTCTTGCACGCTGCCCTCGTCGTCTCGCGGGGCGCCGACGAACACGCGCGCGCCGGCCAGTGCCACGGCGGCGCCAAACTGGTCGCCGTCGGCGGGCGCTGGGAAGGTGCCGAGCGTTTCGGACTGTGCCCAGGCGCCGGAGCGGGCGGAGAAGAGCGTCACCGTGCCGGTGCGCGCTGGGCCGACGGTGCCGGTCTGGAACGGCGCGCCGACGGCCGCGCGGCCAGCGTCGAGCGCGACTGCCTGGCCGAACGCGTCGCCGTTGCCGGCGAGCGACGCGGTGGGCAGCAGCTTCGCGTCCTGCGTCCAGTCGGTGCCAGAGCGCGTGAACACGTAGGCGGCGCCGCCGTCGCCATTCTCGGGTGAGCCGATCAGCGCCGTCCCTCCGTCGAGCGCGACGGCGGTGCCGTAGGTGTCTTCGCCGCCCGCGTCCGGCGGCGCGAGGATCTCGGCCTCCAGATTCCACACAGATCCACCACGAGCGGTCTGCTCGCGCAGGTAGACGAACGCCGAGCCCGTAAGGGGCGTGGTGAAGCCGTCAGCGCCGGGCGCGCCGACGAGCGCGCGGTCGCCGTCGATGGCGACTGAGAGACCGAACAGGCCGTCTGGCGATGCGCCTACGGACTCCACGAGCTTGAAGGCGAACTGCCAGGCGCCGCTGTTCCGCTCGAAGATGTAGGCAGCGCCCGCATCCGTCCGGCCGCCGACCTCGGCGCGTGGAGCGCCCACGATGAGGCGGTCGCCATCGATGTCCACCGACGCACCGGCCACGTCCAGCGCGGCGCCGCCGGGCATGACCAGCTTGGCCTCCTGCGCCCAGCTTCCGCCGGAGCGCTGGAAGACGTAGGCCGCGCCGGCGTTCTGGCCGTTCTGGTCGTCCCCGGTCGCGCCCACCACGATGTGGTCGCCGCTGATGGCGACGGACGTGCCGAAGAACTCGTTGCCGGCTCCGCCGGTGGCGAGCAGCGTGGTTTCCACCACCCAGGCCGATCCGTCGTAGCGCATCACGGTGGCGGCGCCGCGGTCACTGTTTCCCGGCCCGGCGAAGTCGCGTGTCGGCTCGCCGATCACGACGCGGTCGCCGTCGGCGGCGATGGACGTTCCGAAGCGGTTGTCCGTGTCGGGGTCTGGAGACGCGAGGGCGGCTTCCCGAGCGAGGCCGCCCTGGAAAGCCGGTGCCTGTGCGTGGGCGAGAGGTGCCAGCGCGACGGCGGCGGCGAGCAGGAAGGGGCGAGGCGCAAAGAGCATGTCGAAGGGGGGAGGCCAGGGGATTTCGAGGTGCCGCCGGCGGCGCACCACGGCTCGCTCACCGAGGAGCAGGCGTTCCAAAGCCTAGGCCGCACGCCCGCGCGCCGGCTGTTCCCTGGGGCCCATTCGCCGGACGGAGACGGGGTTTTTGTCCGACACGATGAACCCTGGGGCGCAAGGAATCAGCCGTTTGGCGCGATAGGCTCGGCGTCTGTCCGCTCACACCTCCGAGGCCGGGCCTCTCGACTCCGCACGCTTTCGCCTGATCTGATGACTCTTCCCTCCCCCGACACCATGTTTGCTCGCTATCGTTTCGCCGCTCTGCTCGGCGCACTCCTCGCCCTCCCGGCCCAGTCTCAACCCGCCGACGCACCGCCCGAAGGCGGCGGCGGGTCCATCCTGTTCGAAGAGACGCTCATCCCACCGGGTAGCCCAAGTTCAGGAGCGTTCGGGTCGGCGGTCGCGATCGACGGCGACCGCGCCGTGGTCACCATGCCGTTTCTGCCGGTCAACGGTGGAGCGTCGACCGGCGCGGTTTACGTCTACACGCGTTCCGGGTCGGACTGGACCGAAGAAGCACGCCTGGACCTGGGCGCGAACGGAAGCGACGGCTTCGGCACCTCGGTCGACATCTCGGGCGACCGCATCGTGGTCGGCGCCCCCTTTGCGACGACGTTCGGCACCCTGTCCGCCGGGGCGGTCTTCGTCTTCGAGCGCGCCGGCGGCACTTGGACGCAGACGACGCGTCTCGACCTCGGCTCCGCCACCGGCTCCGACACGTTCGGGCAGGCCGTCGCGCTCGACGGTGACCGTCTGTTTGTCGGCGCGCCCGGACGGCGCGTCAACAACGTGATCAACGCCGGTACGACCTACCTCTACCAGACCGACGGCACCACCTGGACACGAGAGACCGAGCTGAGGCCGCCGGTTGTGTTTCAGGGCAGTGGGTTTGGATCGACGGTCGCACTCGCTGGCGGCACCGCCGTCGTCGGCGCGCCCAACGTGGACACCCACGGCTCGCTCGCCGGCGACGCCTACGCGTTCGCTCTGTTCGGCAGCACGTGGACCTACGACACCGCGCTGGGCGGCGGTGACCCCGCAGACACAGACCGGTTCGGCACGGCCGTCTCGACCGACGGCGTACGGATCGCCGTCGGCAGCCGCTTCGACGACGACGTAGAGGGCAACCAGGGCGCCGTCTACGTGTACGCGGGCGGCAGAGGCGCGTGGGCACGCCAGGCGCGCCTGCTGGGAGAAGCCCTCCCGAACGCAGAACTGGGCATCTCGATCGCCATTGACGGCAATGCCATCGTGGCCGGCGCGGCGCGGCGCAGCGCCAGCTCCTCAGGAGGTGCCCAGTTCTTCGCCTACGACCCGCAGAGCGCAGCGTGGTCCGTCAACGGCCTGTACTCCGGCACCTCCACCCAGAGCGATCAGTTCGGCATGGCGGTCGCTCTCGATGACGACCGGGCCGTGATCGGCGCGCCTGGTTACCGAACGAGCATGTTCCGAGCCCCGGGGCGCGCCTACATCATGGTCGGCGTCTCGCCGGTGGCGAGCGCAGACGGACCGGCGGCATCCTCGGCGCTGTCCGCGCCACGTCCCAACCCCACGCGCGGCGACGCCGCGATGACGCTCACGCTCGACGCGCCGCAAGCCGTCCGCGCCACGCTCCACGACGCGCTCGGCCGCACGGTCGCGGTGCTCTTCGACGGCGTCGCCGTCGGCCAGACTGAGATCACGGCCGATACGCGCGGCCTGGCGCCGGGTGTCTACGTCGTGCGCGTCGCCGGCGCGCGCCTGAGCGAGACGCGCCGCCTGACCGTCGCGCGCTAGTCGTCGGCGCTGGGGCTCCGTGATGGGGGCTCCGGCGCGGCGAGGGCTGGCGGGCTCGGGCGTCAGCCCTCGGTGTCCGCCGGTTCCACGAGCCGGTGCTCCCACATCCAGGCAACGACGCGGGTGCGCGTCGGCAGGTCGAGCTTCTCGTAGATCGCGTTCGTGTGGCGCTTGACCGTGCTCGGACTGATGAACAGGCGGTCGCCGATCTCGGCGTTCGTGTAGCCCTGCGCCATCTCGAGCACCACCTCGCGCTCGCGCGGGCTGAGCACGTCCAGCAGGTGCGGCTCGCTGCGCCGACCCCAGCGTCCGCGGCGCACGAGGTCCGCGATTCGGCCACTGAGCCAACCTGTCTCGCCACCGGCGACGCCGCGGATGGCGTCCAGGATGGCTTGCAACGGTTCTTGTTTGGTGAGGTAGCCAGCGGCGCCGCGCTCGAGCACGCCGAAGATGTAGTCGTCGTCCTGATAGGCGCTCAGGATGAGCACCTGAGTGGGGTGGGATTCCAGCGTGCGCGCGACCTCCACGCCTGTCATTTCGGGCATCTCGAGGTCCAGCACCAGCACGTCCGGTGCCAGCTCGCGCGTCAGGTCCAGCGCTGCGCGGCCGTCGGCGGCGGTGGCGAGGATCTCAAGCCCCTCCTGGCGACCGAGGAAGCCGGCCAAGCCGTCGAGAAAGGCGGGGTGGTCGTCGGCGAGGACGACTCGGATGCGGTCCGCGGGCGTAGGCAAATCAGGCATTCGGCAAGCTAGGCGGATCCGCGGTGTGCGGCCTAGTCCCTGGGGATCAGTCGCCGGCCGGAGCGTCGAGGGGAATGCGGGCGGTAACGGACGTTCCAATGCCGGGCGTGGAGTTGACCACGAGCGTGCCGCCGACGGCCTCGGCGCGCTCGCGCGCGCCGATCAGCCCGAAATGCTGGGCGCGTGCCAGCGACACCGGGTCTTCCATGACGAAGCCGCCGCCGTCGTCGCGGACGGTGAGGCGGAGCGCGTCGCCGTCGGGCACCAGTTGCACCACAACGTGGGCGGGCGCGGCGTGGCGCCCGGCGTTTTGCAGCGCCTCCTGCGCGATCCGGAAGAGCGTCAGGCCGGCCGCCGACGGCGGCTCGGCACGCGACGGGTCCTGCACCTCCACGGTGAGCCCGTCGAAGCGGTCTTCGGCGCGGCGTCCGAGCGTGCGCAGCGCCGCGCCCAGGCCGAGGTGCTCTACGAGTGTCGGGCGCAGCTCGGTCATCATCTGGCGTAGCTCGGCGGCGACGCCATCCACGCGCGTGCGCACCGGCCCAGCAGCATCCAGGTTGTCCAGGTCGTGCCCGACGCGGTAGAGCGTCTGCACGGGGCCGTCGTGGAGATCTCTGGCGAGGCTCGCGCGCTCGCGCTCGCGCGCGCTCGAGAGGCGTCGGCGCACCTCAGCGGCATCTCGCTCAGCGAGCGCTCGGGCGGCGTCTCGGCGGCGTCGGCGGTCCAGCCAAAGCGCACCGCCGAGCCCCAGTGCCGCCAGCAGAGCGAGTGCCTGTACCAGGCGCCGCTGCCACCACGCCGGCACTACCTCCACCACGAGCACGGCCGCCGTCTCGGAGAACGGCGTGTCCGCGGCGGCGCCCTGCACTTCGAACCGGTACCGTCCGGGAGGCACGCCTGCGAAGGCGGCGCGCGGCGCCGTGCCGTCGGTGGTCTGCCACGCATCGTCCAGCCCGGCCAGGCGGTAGCGGTAGCGGTTGCGGCGCGGCGCGCGGAAGTCCATCGCGGAGAAGCGCACGCCGAACGTGCCCTGGTCGTGCGCCAGACTTAGCACGGACCCGTCCGCTGGTACACCCGGCAGCAGGCGCCCCAGCCGCTCGACGCCCGTGATGGCGACCTGGGGCGCCGCGCGTGCGCGGCTCGCCGCCGGGTCCACGAGCGTCAGGCCGTTCGGCCCGCCGAACGCGAGCCGGCCGTCGGTCAGGCGGAGTTGCGCCATCAGGTTGAAGGCGTCGCCGGCCAAGCCGTCGCCCGAGGTGAATGTCAGCACGCCGCGCGTAGCGAGACCGACCCGCGCGAGGCCCGAGGCGGTGCTCGCCCACAGCGCACCGCGCCCGTCGGGCAGCACGCCGTAGACGGAGTTGGTGGGCAGGCCGTCGCGCACGGTCAGGCACTCCACGCGCTCCGTCGCCAGATCCAGGCGCCCCAGCCCACCGTCGACCGTCGCGATCCACAGCGCTCCCGGGTCGTCCGGTGTCTCGGTCATGGACCACACGATGGGCGCGCACAGTGTCTCCTCGGCGACCGGCGCCCAGGCGTCGCCGTCCTGTCGGAAAATGCCGCTGTCCGTGCCCAGCCAGACCGCGCCGCTGCGCGACATGTAGACGAGGTTGATAGGACCGATGCCGGGTGGCAGGTCGACTCGGGCGAATGCGCCGTCGGCGCCGGTGCGAAATAGGCCTACGCCCGTTCCGGCCCAGACGCGCTTGTCAGGGCCGAGGACCAGGGAGCGCACACCGACGGAGGGGGCCAGTCCGGGCACTGAAATGCGCCGCACGCGCCCGTCGCGGACCTCGACGATGCCGCCTCGCTTCGCGCCTAGCAGCACGCGGTCGCTGAGAGGAAGCACTTGCCAGAACGCGCGTTCTGTGGATGCGCCGAAGGGGCCCACGTCCGGCAGGCGAACATCGAGGCGGGTCATCTGGCCTGTGGCAAGGTCGAGGCGGTTGAGGCCGTCGTTGGTGGTGATCCACAGCGCGCCGTCGGCGTCCTGGGCGAGGCCGTTGACGCGGTCGTCCGAGAGCGTCGCGGCGTCCTCGGGCACCGAGGTGGCGGCCTCGAACAGGCGCGTGCGGCGTCGCGCGAGGTAGAGCCCGGCCTCGGTCCCGATCCAGACGTTGCCTTGCGGGTCGCGCGTGAGCGCGCGCGCATCGTAGCCTCCCAGGCCGCCTCGGCGTGTCGGCGCGGCGGTAATGGGCGCTGGAGGCTCGCCGGGGCGGAGGCTGGTCAGGGCGGCGGTCGTTCGCAGCCACGCGGTCCCAGCATCCAGACGCAGCACGGACCGGTAGGCGTCCGCGAGCGCGCCGCCGGACACCGTCCATCGGTCGCCGACGGCGAGCCAGTCCATCCATCCCTGCCCCGAGCTCTCGTCATAGTCCGCCAGGACGGCTCGCCCGTCGTCTTCGAGCAGGTAGTGACCGTGGGGCAGCGGGGCGTCGGCGCACGCCGCGCGGGCCGGGTCGATGCGGCAGACGACCGGGCGGAGCCCCACGGACTCCACCTGCGCCCAGATGGAGGTGCCGTCGGTGGCCACGACCAGGGTTCGTCGCGGCTCGCGCGTGCCTTCCGGCGCGAGGCGTGCGCGCAGCGTGGTGCCTTCGCCGGGCGAGTAGCGCCACAGGCCGTCCGTCGCCGTGCCTACCCAGATCCGTCCGCTCGTGTCCATCGCCAGGCTCGGCACGGCGCGTGGCGGGAGAGACGCGATGGTTTGGGCCTGGCCGGTGCGCACGTCCAGGTAGGCGAGCCCCCGCGTCGTGCCCGCCCAGACGCCGCCTTCGACGGGGAGAACGGAGAGCACCAGGCTGGATGGCAGCGTGCCCGGCGTGTCGGCGTCTGCGCGCCAGACTCGGAAGCCGTGACCGTCGTAGCGCGCCAGGCCGTCGTCCGTACCGATCCACAGCGCGCCGTCGGGGCCCAGCGCCAGGTCATGGACCAGTTCCGACGGCAGGCCGTCGCGCACGCCGAATCGCTCGAACGTCTGCGCACCGACGGGCGCTGCCGCGACTATGAGCAGCAGCAGACGGAGCAGCAGGCGGGTCGGCGGGAGGGCTCGGGGCGACATGTCGCTGCGGAAGGGCTCGGCGGGCCGGGCCGCGTCTGTCTTGGCGTCGTGCTCGGCGCCGTGTCTCGGGGGCCGCCGAAGCTAACCGATGGTCGCGGCGCCCCACTGATCCCTGGCGCCCAATCGGTCACCGCAAGATGCCGAACCGCGCGGCGTCGGAGCGGAGGTCCAGAATCACCGCGTCGTCCCAGAACGGCACGTTCCCCAGAATGCCGCCGACGGCGGTCAGCTTGTCGGCGTGGTACGTCGGGTCATTCGCGCGCGTCCAGACGGTGGGCGTCGCCAGCCGACGCGTGCCGATGTGCAACGCGCCGACGGCAGGCGCTCCCGCGAGGACGACCTCTCGGCCCCAGGCACTCACCGTGCGTCGCTCCACGTTTTCGCCGTCGGCAGTCATTCCAGTCAGGCGTCGCCACAGGTCGCCGTCTACGGTCAGCGGAAACTCGCTCGACCCGGTGTCGAACAGCAGCGAGTCTAGTTCGACATCGCCCACGGTCGCACGGAGCAGCAGGCGGTTCGCGCGCAGCGTCGCGGGCGCCCAGTCGGTCGCGGCGTCGAGCGCTGGCGGCAGCGCGTCGAGGATGCAGACGCGCTGCGCCGGGTAGTCGATGAGCGTAACGGTGCCCACGAGCGCTTCGAGGCCCAGCGTGCCGTCGATCTGGGGGAGCGCCAGCAGGCGCATCGCCGCGCGCGCCATCCGGCCCTCGCGGCGCCCGTAGACCACCACGTCCCCGTCGCCGACGGCGTGCATGCCGACGGCCAGGTCCGCCTTTGTCCACAGCGAGTTGCCGCGGCGTTCGACCGTGCCGCGACGCGCCACATCTGCGGAGTCGGCGTAGAGGAAGGTGGCGTCGGCGCCGGTGTCCAGCTGAAACTGCCGTTCGTCTCCATCGATAGTCACAGGCAGGCGGATCAACGAGCGCGCGTCCGGCGCGCCGGGCAGCCGGATCCAGTCGAACGCCACGCAGCCGTCGGCGACCTGCGCGCTCGGCGCCGTCGGCGTGAGGGCGGGCGGGCGCATGGCCGTCGGCACGGCGCCGCATCCGGCGAGGAGGAGCAGTGCGGCAGTGCGGAGCGCGCGCATAGCGAGTGACATGGTCTTATTTCAGGTGACGGCTTAGCGTGGCCGTCGAGCGCGCCCCGTTTTTGCCACGTGCGTCAGTGAGAAGCTTGAGGTCTTTGAGGCGGATGGTCACAGCTTGACGAGATGCCTTGTACTTCACTACAAGCTGGTCAGTGATCTGATAAAAGCTTTTAAGGTTGCACTTCTGGTCGTCAACATAGATCAGTCCATGTCCTATGTCTTTGAGCCCGATGCTTAGCGCAAGCGAAATGGCGTCTCTGGTAAATTCTGTCCTCGGTAGGAGGAGGCCTGCGGCGAATCTGTTCGCTTGGAACTCCATCCTTCTCACAAAGTGAGGCTGTTGTGAGGCAGTCCTGCCACCTGGGAGATCTCCATCATCAACAGATTCTCGAACTAGCGCACGCCCGTGGCCCATAAAGAGGTGGCCTAACTCGTGAGCAATCGTGAAGCGCCTCCGGAAGGCATTGGAGATGTCGGATTCGAACACCGTGATCTCTAAGGGATCAAAGCAAATTTTCCCCAGAACGCCCCTGTGAGCCTCGCTTTCTGTTCTGGGGTGCGTCAGGTGGAGCTTGAGTCCTGAGTTGTGACTCTCCACTTCGCACAGTTGGTGTAGGTCCACAGGTCCAGTAGTGTGGTTGGAGCTCTTCAAGACGAGGCTTATCACGCCTTCAATGTGCTCTGGTGTGACGTAGGGCACAGCGCGTTCTGCTAACTGTCTTGAGTCCCGTGGCTTCCTGACAAACTTTCTCTCTGCCTTACCCTGTGCTAAGAGCCACAGCAACGCCGTAGGATTGTTGGAACTCTTTGTGCCGAGGGAGCCGAAATAGTCGAAGCGGTAACTGACAAACTCAGGGTCCACGAGCGCATGTTGAATGCCTCTCTGCTCATCCTGCGGTGGCAACCATTGGCTAAGTGAGGACGGGGACCGCTCTAGCTCCCATTTGAAGTCACCAGATGGGAATGCCCGGATAAGAGCCATGCCCTCTGACTTTGCAAGTTTAATGGCTCCCTCCTGGAACGGGCTCGAAGACACAAATACACGTTTTGCGCCAGCTGGGCAGACTTGTTGGACCTTGTGAGAAAACTCTTCAAGCCTCCCGACGCTGATCGAATTTGTATAGTTCTTGCACTCGATGATGTAAAGAAGACAGGGCTCGCGCGCTCCGGGGCGAAACACTTCAATCGCTACGTCAAAAACGATATCGCTCCCGCGAGCAGTCGAAAAATATCCTTTTTGTTTGTAAATCCTGACTCTATCCGCAGGAGCAATGAATCGGTCCTCATCTATTTCTCTACGGAAGAAGTTGAAGACCTGATTCTCGAACTGGTCGCCCGCCTGCTTGGTGTTCACAGCGCTGAACTTTCTAGTGCAACAGAAGCAATAGTAACCGACTGACATGCCAGGAATTACTTGAAACGCAGAGGGCGCCCCGAGACCGATCTCGGGGCGCCCGCGCAAACGGTCAGCCGTCGGCTCAGCTACCGAGGCGCGTCAGGTTGGGACGCAGCACGAACAGGCCGTTCTTCGAGTCGTTGGCGATCACCAGGCCGCTCTCGAAGTAGGGGTAGTTGCTCCACTGCCCGCCGAAGCCCACCTTCTGGCCCTGCGGGAACGTGTCGAAGAACGCCGTCTCCGTCAGCACACCCTCGCCGACGCGCGAGATGTCGATGATGCGCAGGCCGGACATGTAGTTGGACTGGTACATGTAGCCGTCCTTGATGTAGAGGTT
>JAULKR010234968.1:0-14151 GCA_032356305.1 Prasiola linearis | reverse complement strand
CTGACTGAAAACCGGTAGGTCATCATCAGATCCCATAGAGGCTGTACTCGGCGTTGCATTTTGCTCGCCAAGGTAGACCTGGGCCATCGATCGGATATCGATAAGGCCAGACCCCTCCCCCTGACTTGACGATGAAGACGAGGCCAGTGCAGCGCTTTCTTGCGGAGCACCTGCAAGATCACCCAGCGAAAACAAAACCGAGTTGTCGCTGCGCTGCCCTGTCAGTTGAGCACTGTCCTGTGATGGCGCACTCTGACTGCCAAAAATATCATTCTCTTCAGACGACACGCCCTCGGTGCCAAACATTGAAGCGGCGGCTTCCTCTGATACAGAGGGCGATGCGACTGTGCTTTTTGAGAAGATGTCGTCGGGGTCTTCACTACTTGGAGCGCCCACGTCGACACCGCCGAAGATACTGTCGGCTTCAGACGGCGCACGCGAGTCGCTTCCTTGGGCCGGTGCGCCCAGTACCGCGCCTGCACTCGCGTCCGCGACCGTTCGGTCGACTCCACTGCCCAAGTCGGCAAATTCAGGAAGTTGCGTAATGGGCTCCCAATCACCCATCCCGTCTTTCCAGATAAAACTTTCGGCGTCGATATCGCCCGCTGCAAATCGCGCGCGCACGTCGTCTTCGGTCATGGGGCCGACCTGCTCGTCGTCGATCACCAGATGCCAAACGCCCTCTCCGTCCGGATCGTTATAGTTGTAGACCTGCGTTTCTTTTTCCTGCACCGCCTTGGGCGCGGCGGCGGAATCTTCCGTGCCACGTACAACGATTACGTTGCTGCATTTTTTGCAGCGGATCTTAAAAACTTTGCCACGAACTTTTTCGTCAGCAATGGAATACTTAGCGCTGCATGCGTCGCAAATTATTTTCATTAGGGTTCCCTCTCCACCAAGACGTAGCGGATAAGTAGAACCATTTTAGGAAGCAATCGACATTTGTGCAACTAGCCGACTTAAAACGCTTTTCCCCTAACTAGGTAAATAAGTCTGAAGCAACAATGGTTTGCTCGCGGTCGGGCCCTAGGGAGACGATATCCATGGACGCCCCTGTCCACTCCTGCACCTGGTCCACGTAGCGGCGGGCATTGGAAGGCAGGTCGCTTAAGCTGCGCGATTCCGCCAAGTCCTCGTCCCAACCCGGCAGTTCTTCAAAAACGGGCTCCCACCCTTCGGGGTTGCCAGGCATCTCATCGGTGGTCTCACCGTCTTTTTTGTACCCGACACACACCGACACTGCGCCTCGCCCTCCGAGGATGTCGAGCTTGGTTAACGCAAGCGACTTCATTCCACTCTGACGCACGACGCGGCGTAGAGCTGCGACATCAAGCCAACCGCAGCGTCTCGGACGTCCGGTGGTCGCGCCAAACTCGGCTCCCGCGCTGCGCCACGCCTCTGCCTCTTCATCGTTCATCTCCGTTGGAAAAGGCCCGCCGCCCACGCGGGTGCAGTAAGCCTTGGTGATGCCGAGCACGCGGTCGATCTGCGTTGGCCCCAGGCCGGTGTTTTGCGCCGCCCCTCCGGCGATCGTCGCCGACGAGGTCACAAAGGGATAGGTCCCATGGTCTAGATCAAGCAAAGCGCCTTGGGCTCCCTCGAGCAGAACATCGTCGCCGCGCTTGACCGCCTCGCCGACGTAGGCCGATGCATTGCCCACCGAACCGGCGAAAATTTCGTACGCGCTCTGAGCCTGCCTGATCCACTCCTCACTGTGCGCTGCGCTTGGGACCTCGCCGCCGTAGTGGGCGATCAGCGGACGAAGCTCTTCCAAGTTCTCTTCGATGAGTTCACGCAGTCGAGACGCGCGACCGAGATCGGCAATACGGATTCCGCGGCGCGCGGCTTTTGATTCATAGCAAGGACCAATTCCGCGCCGCGTCGTTCCAATGGCCTGAGCGCGATTGTCTTCGCGCAACCCCTCAATAATTTTGTGGTAGGGAAAAATCACGTGCGCGCCATCGCCCACTAAAAGCTCGCCTTGCCCGAGTAGCCCGCGTCCCTGGCACTCTTTAATTTCCTCAGCGAGAATGGCGGGATCGATCACCATCCCCTCGCCGAGAACGCACTTGGTTCCTGCGTGCAGCACGCCCGAAGGCACGAGGTGGGTGACTAATTTTTCCCCGTTTAAAACGAGGGTGTGTCCCGCATTCGCCCCACCGCCATGGCGAACCACGACGCTCGCCTTTTTTGCGAGCAGGTCTACAATTTTACCTTTGCCCTCGTCTCCCCACTGGGCACCCACCACCGCGACAACAGCCATAATCAACTCCCTCCAAGATTGGAAAGCCATGAATAGATCACGCCTCTCACAATCACAATTGACGCCGGGATGTTTTAGGACGTGAGCATCGATTGATTGACCACGTTTTGGGTCTCGCCCCGCTCCGCATAGGCCACCATCTGCTCAGCGACGATGACGGCCACCTTGATTTGGGCCTCATCGGTGGAGGCGCCAAGGTGGGGCGTGCAAATCACCTTTGGGTGTGTGACGAGAGGGTGGTTTTCACCTGGGGGCTCCTCGGCAAAGACGTCAAATGCCGCTCCGGCGACGATACCGCTGTCGAGCGCCTCGACGCAGGCTGCTTCGTCGACGATTCCACCTCTGGCGGCGTTCACCAAAAATACGCCGCGCTTCATTTTCGAAAACTCTGCATCCCCAAGGAGACCGCGCGTCTTGTCAGTCAGGGGCGTGTGCACCGAAATAAAGTCGGCCCGCGCCAAAAGCTCGTCCATCTCGAGTAGCTCGATTCCAAGCTTTGCGACATCTTCTTTTTTGGCAAAAGGGTCGTAGGCCAACACTTTCATGCGAAGCCCTGAAGCCCGGTCCGCAACGATGCGGCCAATATTGCCGAGACCAATGACTGCAAAATTTTTATCGCAAAGCTCTGTGCCGCCAAACTTTTTCTTCTCCCACTTGCCGGACTTCAGCGAGGCCGTGGCTTGAGGAATGTGACGTACGAGGGAAAGCAGCAGGCATATTGCGTGCTCTGCCGTGGTCACGGCGTTACCGGTCGGCGCATTCTCAACGATGATCTTCTTTTTGGAAGCGGATTCTAGGTCGATGTTGTCCACCCCGATTCCCGCGCGGCCGATCACTTTGAGCTTGTCTGCGGCGGCGACGACCTCTGGGGTGACCTTCGTGCTCGAACGCACGAGGAGCCCGTCGTACTCGCCGATGCAAGCGACGAGCTGGTCTGGGGACATATCCGTTTTGACGTCGACTTCGATGGAAGGACAGGCAGAGCAGATTTCTTCGGCGCGCGAAGACATGGAATCGGAGATTAAGACTCGAAATGAACTCATGGGTTTTTCCTAATACAATTGGGGACTGGGGAACGTTAGACTGAGGAACGTTAGGCTGAGGAACGTTAGGCTGAGGAACGTTAGGCTGGGGAACGTTAGACTGAGGAACGTTAGGCTGAGGAACGTTAGGCTGAGGAACGTTAGACTGAGGAACGTTAGACGGGGGACGTTAAACGGGGGCGCGTTATAGTGGACTTTCGACGTCAACAAAGTGAACGCTTAGGTCAGAAAATTGCTGCGCGAGAGCATTACAAACACGTTTTGGTCCAAAAATCTCGGTGTCTGCGTGGCCTGCGGCGATAAGCGTGATCTTGAGTTCTCGGGCGATCTCGCCAGCACGTTCGGCCAGCTCTCCGGTGATAAACAAGTCGCACCCTGCCCGTGAAGCGTCTTCCAGGAGATCTGAGGCCGCCCCGGTGCACAATCCGACCTTCGTCACTCGGTCTGGGCCGTATGGAAAAACGAAGCGCGGCGCCTTCCCCGGGTTTGAGCAGACGGCTTTGCCGACGCGCTCGACCACTTCATCGCGCGTGAGCGCTCTGTCGAAGGTCCCGGCAAGTCCCAAGGCGTGGCCGCGAACATTGCCAAAGCAAGTGTGTTCCGGTTGCAATCCGATCGCGTCGGCGAGCCCAGCGTTGTTGCCAAGTTCGCGATGGGCATCCAAAGGAAGATGATAGGCCGCAAGCGAGATCTCGTGCTCGAGCAAATATGCGAGGCGCGTCTTCATCGAGCCAGTCACCCGCTCGATGCCGCTGCCCCAAATGAGCCCGTGATGAACAACGACAAGATCGGCCTTTAGCGCCCGAGCTTTCTCAAAAAGCGCCATGCTCGCGGACACCCCCGTCGCCACCATACGAATCTCCGGTCGCCCTTCGACCTGGAGTCCGTTCGGACCGTAGTCACGAAAGTTTTTGATCTTGAGTTCGTCGTTTAAATAACGGATCACATCGTCTAGGGCGCGGGGCATCGATGCCGTGTTGTAGCCAGACCCGACGCCGCAGGTCAACTCGCCTTATCGCCTTAGGGAAGGCGTCATTCTCTTACGCGTCAGGCGGGCAAGCTCGACGGACTTCCCTCTCAAAGGATGGTGTCAATTCTTTGGTACGTGTCGTAGGATCTTGGGTAATCATGGAGATAAGAGTGTCGCAATGCCACGGGTGGCCGAGTTTCCTTCTAGGTGCGATTCTCGCTCTTCAGGGGTGTTCTTTTGAAGAGGGCCAAGCTTCAACCCAAGATGCGCGCCCCTTAGCGATGGACGCAGCCGGTGATGGGGGCGGTAATTCTGAAATTGTCAGTTATGACTTGCGGATCACCAATGATAATTTTGATGTTGAGGAAACTCTGGACGACAACCAGATCGATTTTAACAGCCCGGATCTCGATCTCGCGGATTTCGCAATTGTCGGTTTGCGCTACAGCGACCCCGCGATCGCCCAGGGCTTGATTCTGACTGAAGCCTATATCTCTTTTGTCGCCTTTGATTCACGAAACTCCAACGTTAGCGCCAGTGTCTACGCCGACAGCCAAACCGCCCCGACGCCGATCACGGGCGGCACTAACAACTTGACCTTGCGCCAGCGCACAGCAGAGGTCTTTTGGCCGATTGACAGCTGGCTTCAAGACGAGGTGTATCGGACCCCCGACCTCAGTTCGATCCTGCAGCCCCTGCTGAGCGCCCCGCGTACGCAAAGCGAGAATACTGTAATTTTGATGGTCGAGTCTTCCGGTGACGGTCGCCGGCAGGCTAGATCGTACCGGTCGGATCCGAATCGAGCCCCCGTCTTAACGCTCGTGGGCCGAATTCCCTAGCCCACTGGAATGAGACCTTAGGAGTCTCTAACTAGAGTTTTAAAACAGCCGCGGGCTGTAGAACTGAACGTCGGCGACAACCCCGTGGAATCCAAGGACGTCCGTGCTGGCACCGCCGTTGTTTCCGACATAAATCGAATTTAGATTCTTATTTGGCAAGATCAGCGAGCCTTGCGTGATGGGGGCGCTGTTGTCGATGTCGACGCCGCACTGCAGGGGGGTACCACCGAAAAAGCTAATCTGTCCCGAGTGCAGTTCGAGCGGGTCGAGCCAGACGTCCCCCCCCCACTGACGAATGGACATGGACGCACTATCGCCGCCGCCGAGGTCAATGCGAATGTCATAGATGGTGTCGGGAGTCAGGGGAAGACTGCAAAGATGAAATCCTTCGCCGTTTACTTGGGCGCCATCCGCCTGCATTCGCATGATGAAACGCAGGTCGCCTGGGGTGCCATCCGAGAGAAAATACAGGCCAAACTCCGCCTCCTGCAGGCCGAGGACGTCGTTTTCAAGGACGATTTGAGTTTCATCGTTGAAGAACATGGACGGGGTTCGAACCACACTTCGAATTGTCATGCTGGATTCCTGCAGAGAGTCGATAAGTCCGTGAGAAGTGTCGTTGGCATTCTGGTCACGCGCCCTTGAGGGGGTGTCGAAACGCCACCCGCCCCCGCACGGACCCACGTCGCGCTCAAAGTTAGGTTCCGCTGCGCCGTCGTAGCTCCCTGTGGCCTCAGGGGCGCCCTTCCGGAAAACTGGATAGGACTTTGAACCGTCCGGCGCTTGATCAAAATTTGCGCGAAAGATGAGACTTTCCTCGGAGAGCGGGTCGCAGGCTCCGGGGCCGATGACGCGCCCGGAGTCTGCCGCGGAGGCGCCATCTGGTCTGCGGCCTGCGTCTGTCGGAGCACCTTGCTCGTCACCACTCGAAAAGATCACAGAACAGCTCGTTAGACACCCAAGCGCAATGTACCCAGCAAGACGAAACACTCTTACTACTTTAGCATCCGCCCCACATTTTTGGGGAGTTGAAATAGTTTCATAAAAGCTCGCCGTGTAGGGCAATGACCGGAACGACTAACCAAAGCCGAGCAGTCGCCCGCCCTGGTAGACAGCGAAGCTAAACACCCAAGCTGTGGCCGTCATGTACGCAAAGAGAAAGGCCGGCCACGCGTAGCCGCCGGTCTCGCGCTTGACCACCGCCAGCGTGCTGACGCACTGGCACGCCAGCGCAAAGAACACCATGAGCGAGAGCGCCACCAGAGGCGTGTAGACCTGGGCGCCATTTTCTTTTTTGTCCGAGCGAATCCGGTCGCGCAAGGTCACGTCGTTTTCGTCGACGTCGTCGCCAATGCTGTAGACGATGCCCATGGTGGAAACAAAGACTTCGCGGGCTGCAAAGGCGCCGACGATTCCCACGCCAATTTTCCAATCAAATCCCAAGGGGGCGATGGCGGGCTCAATGGCTCGGCCAAGACGGCCCCCGTAACTTTGGCGCAGCGCTTCGCTCTGCTGAGCCGACGCCTCCATCGAGGCTGCATCCGCGTGGCTTTCGCTTTGGGCCTTGTCGTACCGCGGAAAGCTCAGCAGCACCCAAAGCCCAAGCGTGCTCACAAAGATGACCGTTCCCGCCTCTTTCAAAAAGACTTTGGTTCGGCCGATCATCATCCGCACCACCCCGCCAAATCGAGGCAAGCGGTAGGGAGGCAGTTCAATAACAAAGGGCAGACGCTTCGCCTTAAGCGGTCTCATGGTCCGAGACAGGACCCAAGCCGCCACAAGCGCCACCACCACGCTAAACACGTACATGCACACCATCAGCAGGCCTTGGATTGGAAAAAATCCAAGCACGTTTGTGGCTGGAAAGAGCGCCGCAATAAGCAAAGTGTAGACGGGCAGCCGCGCCGAGCAGGTCATGAGTGGAACCACCATCATCGTCAACAATCGGTCGCGACGGCGCTCAAGGGTTCGAGTCGCCAAGATCGCGGGAACCGCGCAGGCGAATCCGGATAGCATGGGAACGAAGGCCCGCCCGTGCAGATTCATCGACTTCATGATCCGGTCCATGAGGTAGGCGACCCGCGCCATGTAACCGCTGTCCTCCATGAGGCCGATCATAAAAAAGAGCAGCAAGATCTGCGGCAAGAACACCACCACCGAGCCCATACCGGCGATGATTCCTTGGGTGATGAAATCTGTAACGAGTCCTTCGGGAAGCCGTGATTCCGCCACCTTGCTCAGCCAGCCAAACGCGCTCTCTATCAGCGCAATCGCCGGGTCCGCCCATGCGAAAAGCGACTGGAACACCAAAAACATCAGGGCGAGAAAAATGGCAAAGCCAGCCACCTTGCTAATCAAAATCCGGTCAACAAAGTCGGTGCGACGACGCTGCTTGGTGTTTTCTCGAATGATGGGAGCGACGTGGCGATCGAGCCAGGCGTAGCGGGCGCGAATGACTTCGTCGTCGACCTCGTCGCCCGGCGTCGCACTCTGCGAAGCGGCGCTTCGTAGCTCGCTTGAGATCCCCCGGAGTTCGTCTTCGTCGCCAATGCTCATGAGTGCCCAAAGCGCAGCGGCGTCGCTCTTGGGCCAATGCTCTGGCATTGCGTTCTTGATGCGCGAAAGTTCTAACTTCAGCCCGGCTGAGGGCTGCCACGTCCACTCCTCTTGCCCTGTGCCGCTCTGCACGACCGCGGCGATTGATGTCTTTAATTCCAGAAGCCCCATGCCCCGCGACGCCGCGATGGGAAGAACCGGGCAGCCGATGCAGCGCGCAAGGGCGTTTGGGTCCGGCGCCGAATCTCCCGCCTCGTCCATCATGGTCAGCGCAATGAGAGCCGGAACTCCCAGCTCTAAGATTTGCAGAGCCACGTAAAGCCCACGAAGCGGATTGGAAGCCTCAACGCAAACCACCACGGCGCTCGGCTTGCGGCCGCCATCCAATCCCAGCAGCACTTCGACGGCAATCTGCTCCTCGGCGCTGCGAGACACGAGCGAGTAGGCGCCAGGCAAGTCCATCACTTCGACCGGGCCGACATCGGGAAGGCTTAGCGAAGCCGTCAGAGATTCCACAGTGACTCCCGGATAGTTTCCAACCTGAACGCGGCTGGTCGTCAGCGCGTTAAAGAGCGTGGACTTTCCCGTGTTGGGATTGCCGGCCAAAACGACCAGGGGGCGTGGGTCCAAGCTCACGTGCGAACCGAAATGTTTGCCGCTTCACGTTTTCGAAGCGAGAGTCGTCCGCCGCGCACCTCGATTTCCAAGGGATCGCCCAAGGGCGCAACGTTGACCATTCGCACCTTGGTTCCGGGGACCAATCCCATTTCCATCAGCCGTCTTCGAAACGTTCGCTCGCCGCGAACGTCTTGGATGACCGCCGAGTGCTTACGCGCCAGCGAAACGAGAGGAATCTCCGCAGAATCTCCCTGGGCGTTTGGCTTGGTTTGGCATGACGACATGAGGCGCGCCATGGTCGTTGAAATTGAATATCAATGTCAACTCCGATTATCTTGAGCTGAGATCGACGTGTAAAACACTCTGCTCCGCAGGCACGCCGATGCGAACAGGAAACCCGTAGACCCCCTGGGCACGGTGGACGTAGAGACGATTTTTGCCCTGGGCCCACAGTCCGTGGTCTGGAATTTTTGAAATCAAACTTACGAAAGTGTGGGGAAGTCCCAGGCTCAGCAGTCCCACCTGCCCGCCGTGGGTGTGGCCGCTCAAAACAAGCGGGGCGAGACCATCGGCGATATGACGAAAGGCGCCGGGGTCATGTAGGAGCACGATGCGAAATGCATCGTCAGGCCGCGGAACTTTTGCCAGCAGCGTCTCCAAATGCTGCTGACGGTCGCGCCAGACAAAATCTGCGCCGACGATCTGGACGCTGCCCGCTCGCGTCTCAACTTGAGCAAAATCATCAATCAGTAGTTTCACGTCGAGCTTTTCAAAAACTCGGGCCACCACATCCCGCGCTTCCAAGTCGTGATTTCCGTGGCAGGCAAAGACACGGCCGGCCGCTTGCGCAAGGGGTGACAGCGCTTCCAGCAGAGTTTCGACCTGCTGAGACTCCATGGTCATCAGATCGCCTGTGATCAAAATTAAATCCGGATCGCTCGAGACGGCTCGCTGACAGATCGCTTTCAGTCGTGCCACCGACATAAAAGGTCCAAGGTGCGGATCCGTAATCTGAACGATGCGCAAACGACTCGGCCCCTCGGTTTTTGCGCCGGGCTTCTCGCGTCTTACGAACTTGCGTCGACGAATTGCCTGGGGCCAACGCCTGAGTGGCCCCGCGTCGCGTTCGCAATCCATCGTCAACTCAACGTGCTCAGGCCTTGAGGTCAGGGTCTGCACCATTCCGAAGAGGGCCAAGACAAAGGGCAGCCAAACCAACCAGGGATCAAAGCCTATCGCGATGAGAAGGGCCCAGGGCGTGGACAAGAAGCTCGCGGCGATAAACCAAAGCCCCGGAAGACTGATCAGGGATCGAAACCAAACTCCTCGCATGCGCGGACGTAGGGCGAGCGCTGAAAAATGCGCAGCAGCGCAAAGCTGCAGTGCGGCAATCAAAATCCAGTGGTCAGCGAACCTCGCCCCAAGCGAAAGTCCACACCACGTTGGAAATCCAAGAAGCACGAGCGCAAAAATCCCAAAGGGCCGACTTCGACGGAACCCAATAAGTGCTGCGCCAAAATACGCGCTCAATCCGACTGCTATCCGCGCTGTTTCCCACATTTTCGAGAAGTGCGACTATAGCGCCTTTAATAAAAAAGTCTCCTCACGTTTTCCCCTGCAAGAGCGATGTCGGAGCTTGGTGCTAGCGTTTGTTAAGGGGGAAGCTATGGAGAAAACACGCACCATGCGCCGGGCTAATGAAGACGACGCGCCCAAAGTGGCATCACTTATTAACACCTCGAGGCCACCAAGCGAGATACCCATCGCCCGCCGGCGAACCTTGGCGAAGGACGTGAGGCGCATGCAGCAAAAAGGTCACTTCCTTCTTGTTGACGACATCGATGGATCTCCTGCCGGCGCCATCTACGTATCCATTCGAGGTCTCAGTGGTCATCTCGATCTCCTCTCCGTCGCGGTGTCCATGACGGACTCGGGGCTAGAGCAACGCCTCCTCACCATCGCCGAGATGATGTGCAAGGCTCATGGCTGCCAAGATCTTGAGATCCGCGTCTCTAAGTCCCATTCGTCGCTGGTCTTTTATGAACTCGGATATCGATTCAGTCGAGCTGACCCGCAAAATGCTGAGATCATCACGATGGTCAAAGAGTTCGCTGAAACTCTGCACTGAGTTCGATTGCGCGCTCCTTTTGCGCGCTCCACTGCGCGCACTCAAGTTTTTGCGTTTGGCGCGGGCTTTCGAAGCTCGGTCGCATCGCGATAGAGCAGTGGAATCGCGAGCAAGGTAAAGGGCAAAAGGGCCATGGCGTGGTCAATGACAGCATAGGGCCCCGATTGACCTTGGGTCACCCCCAAGGCGAGGAAAGCCTGAATTACAAGCCAGTGATACACGCCGATGTTGCCGGGTGCAGAAGGCAGCGCCAGACCAAGCGACAGAAAGGCCATGAGCACGATAGGCGCGAACCACGGAACCTGAATATCAAAGGCCCAAATCCACAAGGCTATGATTGCAAGGCCAATGACCCAAAACAAAATTGTTAAGGCGACCACGGCCGCTAAGCGCTTTAGGGACCGAAGCCCGGCGAGGCCGAGCGCCAACGCCTCGGCCTTGGGAAGACTAAAATTCAGGGCGCGGGTCCCAAGAGGCCTGACGCAGCCGCGAACAAATGAAACGAAGACTCTTGGATAGCGCGCTACCAAAATCGTACAAACAAAAAGCAGCGAAAACACGCCAAGCACGGCCACCGTCGAAGGCCCCTTGGGAAGTTCGATGGTCACGAGAGGGATGCAGATGCTAACGATCGAAAGAAGCGTGAGAGCGTCGAGCATGCGTTCAAATCCGACGATGCCAGCCGCGCTGCTTATCGGGATGGATCCAAAGCGAGAAAGGTACGCGACTCGAACCACCTCACCAGCTCGAAAAGGCACCACGTTGTTGACAGCAAAGGCGAGCAGTACAGATTTGGTCAGTCGCCAAAACGAAATGGATGACATCCCGCCCATAAGAATGCGAGTTCGAAGCGCCGGCACCAAAAAATTGAGACCGCGCAGCGAAACAAAAATGAGAAAGGCCAGAGGATTGACCTGGGTGATACCGCTCCAGAGTTCTCGAGCATCAAGGGTACGAAACGCCAGTATCCCAAGGCCTACAGAAAGCGCGAGCCCTAGCGCGAGCAGCCAACGACGCCGGCCACGCTTCGCTTGGGGCGATGGGGTGAGGGCCGGATCTTGAGGACTGCTGGAATCAGAAGACGTCAAAGTGCTGCCTAGCATCGCATTCATTGCCGACGCCTTCGAGTAAATAAGAATCTCGCACTTATGGAAGCTAGTGCCTGATCCATTACCATCATCTCACGACTTGCGTCGTAATTTTATGTCCTGGCCAAGAGGGATAAGCGAGCTGGCTATGAATCAGGCACTAGAGCTGGCCCCGTGTGGAACGCGCAGCCTCATGCCACCGATTGCTTAGAAACCGGTGCCAAAAAACCAGCCCAGCGACAAAGAGTTGAATCGTGATCCCGAGCCAGCCGCCCCAAGCTCCGTAACCGAGCTTCATGCCTACGAACCAAGTGGTCGGTGGTGTGATGAGCCAGGCTATCGCGATACCGAGTATCGCGGGTACCCGGACGTCTCCCGTTCCTCGAAGCGCACCGCGAGCGATCATCTGCCACCCGTCGACGACCTGAAAAATAGCCGCAAGATGCAGCAGTGAGATGACCGTTGCGGTCACGCGATCGCTCTCAGTAAAAACAGACGCGATTTCAGGCGCCCCAAATACCAGGACCAGGGCAAAGGCCGCCGAGTAAATGGATATCAACACCGCGCCGTCTCGCGCGACGCGGCGGACAAGAGGAAAGCGATCCGCCCCCACCGCCTGCCCCGCCAGCACCGAGACCGCGTCCGCGACAGCGATTGCCGGCAGAAAACCAAAGTGCATCACCTGAAGCGCGATCTGATGCGCCGCCATTTCGACCTCGTTGATCAAAGAAAGCACGATGGACATCGCTAAGAAGGCAGACATCTCCATCGTAAATTGGAGTCCAGTGGGCACGCCGATGCGCAGGAGGGCCAGCGCCCGCGTGGTCCCAAGACGCAGATGGCTCCACCCCTCTCCTTTTGCCATGAGGGTAATGAGAGCCAGCTGCGACGTTGTCGCGATGAGGCTCGCCCAAGCGGCCCCCGCGACCCCCATCTCTAAAACGAAAATAAACAGGGCGTCGAAAGCGATGTTGACGATGTTTCCCACAATAGAAGCCACCATCGCCGACTTCGAATCCCCTACGCCGTAGCGACCCTCCTTGGTCGCGGCAAAACACAAATTCAGTGGCGCCCCGAGGATGCGTATCGCCAGGTACGTCGAGGCGGCCGTTCCAGCATCGGCACTCGCAGAGAAGCTCGGGATCCACAGCGCAACGCCCTCCCCCAAGGCAATAAAGATCACGCCCAAAATCAGCGCGAGCAAAAGACCAGCTCCCATAATAGTCGGGACCAGTTCGCGGCGCTTTGCTCCAACAGCTTGGGAGACCAAGACCTTGACTGCGCGAAGCAATCCGAGTCCAAACGATAAAATCGTAAACGAGACGACCCCGGCGATTCCGACACCCGCGAGCGCCGACGCGCCCAGGTGGCCGACAAAAATCGTGTCGACAAGCGTCATGGCGCTGTACGAGAGCATCGCGATGGCAATGGGCCATGACAGTCGCATCAACTCGCGGGTTGGTGCGCTCTCCCAGTCAACCGATGTACGTTTCTCTGCCACGACCTCCCACTGCCTTCTACGTGAAGTATGAACTTTGACCGTATTTTTGCCTGATCTGCGACATCCTATTTCCAAACTTTATGCATGCCGCCGGGTTGGGATGCTAGAATGAGAGCAGCGCTGAGATCTTTTGAAGCCCGCCCGACCGCCTTGCACATCTAACACCCCATGCCCAAAAAAAGAGTAGAACGAAAATCCGCAGCCACGATTCGCTTCGCGGCGGAGCAATCGGGCACGGACGCAGACTTGAACAGAGTCGGTTCGCTCGAGGTGGTTCAAGGCGCCGATGCCGACCTAGGACGCCAGATCCTCTGCAACGAGCGCATCGTCATGGGCCGAGATCCGGACGTCGATTTTCCGCTTCACGATGGATCCATTTCCAGATCCCATTGCGCAGTTGAACGAGAGCCACCCTTGGGCGTGTACGTTCTCGTTGATCTGTGTTCCACAAACGGCACCACTCACAACGGCACCCCGGTCAAAGAGCGAATCTTGCTTTCGCCGGGCGATAAAATTTTTCTCGGCTCCTCCGTGGTGCGCTTCGCCCTCTCGGACCAGGTTGACATCGACTACCACTCCAAGCTCGAAGAACTGGTGCAGCTGGATGCACTGACCGGACTCTCAACGAAGCGCCAATACGATAGAGTCTTTGACGTGATGAGGGAGCGAGCGTTGGCCGAGCAGCTAAAACTCACGGTGGTCGTCATGGATATGGACGGCCTTAAGGCAATCAACGATATCCACGGCCACGAGAGCGGCAGCTATTCAATCACCGAAGTGGGTTCGCTCATTCAGCGTAACCTTGGTCCCTACGGTCAAGTCGCCAGGTTCGGTGGCGACGAGTTTGTGGCCTGCTTTCTAGAAGTGAGCTCTGAAGAGGCACATAAATTAAGCGAGCAGTGTCGACAGGCCGTGGAATCTCACAGTTTCGAACACAAAGGAATCGGGCTCCACCCCACGATGTCCTGCGGCGTGGCCTCGTACCCCGAGCATACAAGGGACCCAGGCGAATTGTTTCAAATCGCCGATAAGGCCCTGTATCGAGCTAAGCGATCGGGCAAAAACCGAGTGGAAAGAGCATCATGATAAAATCCTCGAAACGTCCATTTCTGTCTCTTTGTTGTTTCGCTTTTGCGCTTGCGCAC